>JBBYHK010242101.1:0-29833 GCA_038382065.1 Adansonia grandidieri | reverse complement strand
TGTCGGTCGGTTCGGTCGGTTCCTCTAGTTAAGTCAGTTAATTCGGTTTGAAGATTTTTTTGACCGAACCGACCGAACCGACCGAATGCTCACCCCTAGTTGAAAGACCAAGCATGTTGGCTATGAATGAAGTTCTTGATTTTGTTATTTTATTTAATTCTTATTTGTAATATGTTGATTTTCATCAAAACTATTTATTTTTGTTGATAGATATAATGTCATTTTCATGTATATATTTTTATGTTATTCTTCTTAATATTTTCATGTTGATTTATGTTGATATATTCATTATTTAGCATGATTTTATGCATATTTGGGCTTCGTAAAAATTATGTCATGTATTTATATTGATATTTATGAATATATGTGATGAAAAAAATTATTTCTAGTTGGTGTACATGCTGGCGAAAATCACTATGATTATTAAATAATTTCCATGCCTGATTTTTGTGATATTTTGCATCATTTTGCTATATTTTAAACTTGTAAGAGTTAAAAAATAATTTTCCTAAATTTCTGAAGGCCTTGGAAGGGTATTTCCATGCTCGACTGAACCCAACTTGGATGATTTTGTGATGTTTTGATTTTTGGTCTATTTTGTAATTATGTTGAATCCAGGGGCTAAACTGTAAAAATTGTAAAACTTTTTTTTCATGGCCATCTAAGCTTGGCTGAATCCATGTTGAGACCTTTAGGGGTGTTTTTCATGCATTTTAGCATGTTTGAATGTGTTTCAAGCTTGTTTAACCTTTTTAAGGCTTTTTTGTAATTTTAGAAAGTTTAAAGACTTCTTGCAAAACTTGAAAAATTGTTCCAAGGCCAAAAAGTACATAGTTGAGTTCTTCATGTGACTTTTGGTATGTTTTCCATGTTAATTTTGATGTGTTTGATATTTGATTTTGTATTTTGTGCCATGTACGGAGTATTTTGCAAACTTAGAAAACTTTAGAGTCCATTCGTAAAACCTTGCATTGGTAGGGTTTAAAAGTTATTTTCCACATCAAATTATCCATTTAAGGTATTTCGGTCATTTTAAAACACTTCTAGCATTTTTAGCCATTTTGGGGCTACATGCAATTTTGAGAAAAATAGAGAGCTATTAGCAATTTTTGCATTTTAGGTCAATTTTGATGTCTAAGTTACCCATTTAGGGTAAAATTATTATTTCATATAATTATTTAGTCTTTTAGGGTACCAAGAGACTTATGTGTCGAAGGTGCACCCTAAAGGCATATTAGTAATTTACCTTAGAACCAAGTGCTTTATGATCATTACGATACTTTTATGTTGAAGATGTATAATAGGGATGGGTTCGTCTTTTTGAATAGTTATCGAGTTCTTTAGCGTATACTTTTATGTCAAAGGTACAACTTAAGGGTATTTTAGTAATTTACCTTAGAATCAAGTCCTATGTGATCATCAAGATACCTTTTTGTTGAAGGTGCACACCAAGAATGAGTTTGTACTTTTAAGATAATATTGAGTCCTTTAAGGTCATCGAGATACTTCTAAGTCGAAAGTGCACTTTAAAGGCACTGAGAATAAATTTTATTGATTTTTCATAAAGTCAAAATTTTTGAAAATTAAGGCAATGTGAATGTCTCTCAATATATAAGAGGGGTTCTATGGATTATTTTAATAACGAGATATCTTTTCAAAATGAAAATCAGAAATTTTTGAATTTTGAAAAAAGAAAACCTTTCATACTCCTCTGGTTCTCTAGTAGGGTGCGAAAGATATTTTGATTTTTAAAACTTTCATATTCTTTCTACTTTTCGATAGGGTATGAAAGAAAATGGTAAAACCTTTCATGTTTTGCTGGTAATCTAATGAGGTACTTGCAAAAATATTAAAAACCTAATTTTCTCATATGGAATAATAAATTTATTTTATAAAATTTTATATATGGGAATTATAATAAATACCATATATTGAAACCAAATAAAAATCAAAATTAAAGTTAATGTGTGGTTAATAAGGTACAAATTACCAGGATCATGAAAGGGATCATTCCTTACTCATGATTGTAACCGACTCCTAAACCCTTTCAAATGATCTTTGGTATTATCACATATGTCAGAGTTTGTTTTCAAGGGTTTTGTAACCCTTAAAATACAGGCCTTGGTGGGTGATTAATCTCACCTAGCCAAAATAGATCGGCTGCGACTCTAGGATAAATTATTATTTCATAATGACTATTTAGGGTTAAGCCGAGTAAGTGATTCATTTAATAACTCAGTCCCCAAACACAAAAAATAAGGAAAAATAATAATGATATGGTCCCTTCGAATAAAGAATAAAGATATATAGAGATATATAAGAAAGTGGGGTACACCTACCTTTTATGTTGGGCTAGTCAGGATTTATATCTCTGCCACACTATCCCTAATAAAAGAAAACTTCTACCCCATTGGCTTCACATCACCTTGATAAGGCTTGGGCATCATTTGTCCATTTGTACAGGTTCGCTCCCTTCATCAGTCATGTTGCCATAACAAATGTACTAGGGACATGACGATGAACATGCATGATATTGCCTTTATTAAGGCTTTTTTTTCTTGCCTTTAATAAATGCTTAAAGCTTGTCAAAGTGAAGCTCTCATTGGTAATAAGATTTTTACGTATATTGTATGCATTTCATGCATTCCATGTATCGCTCATAATACTATTTATAATTCTAAATGTAAATCTTCATGACAACATTTTCTTGTTTATATCATCTTTTTATACTATTGTGACGTGCCTCTTACCAAGGCACATCATTTGCCTCAATCGCTTGGATGATAACACGCATGACTTAAAAGGAATTGGAAAAAGGTGGGATTACATTTGTGTCATCCCGCGATCAAGATTTGGATTAGGCATAGTGAGATGGTAGTAAGAGGAAGGGTCATTGGACGAATTGCTCATTTGATTGGTCTTGTATGGCCACCACGAAGTGGTCGAAGACTTAGAGTCACCACAAATCATTTTTGGCTAGGCATTATTGGATACTTATTGAATACCATATTCCAAGTTATGAAACTCGACACATTGATTTTGACGTCTGCAAGGTCCAAAGATTTACTAGTTAGGTTTAGGAGATGGTTATGCATGGTGAAGGATTAGCACCCCCACGATGCCTGAAATCTGGACCTGCTAACCATATCTTACTTTGGTTTTAGTTTAATTAGTTCCACTTTATCATTATTTCGATATAATCCCTTTTAAATGCATGAATTTTTGTGAAGATTGTAGATCCAGGTTTTGAAAAAAAATTAAATCACATATGCATCCCAGAGGTGTCGGGAACATAAGCATTTTTTGATGAAAATGATTTCAAGATTTAATTGTGGAAATTTGGATATTCCATGTCTAGCATTGGTAAGATACCAACATAGAACATTGCCTTGTAAGTTTTGAAAACAATTTGAAACTATGAATGAAAAATTAGTAAGACAAAAAAGAATATAATAATATTGCATGAAAGATAAACACATAAAAATATAGAAAACAAAGGACAGTCAGAATATATCTCGTAATTGTCTTTAACTATTGAGGAATAACAAGGATGACAATTTGAGATTGTTTGGACTCGATGATCATGTAAGCTATAAAAAAAGAGGTTTTGATTAAAAAGGCACAAGATGTTCAGGAAAAAAATTTTTAGGTTTTGAATGAAAAACAAGGTTGGAGTATTCCATTTGAAAAGTGGGGTTAGAATATCCTTAATAGTGAAAATTTTAGATATGTTTTTTAAGGTTTTGAGTAAAAGATCTGGAGACATTCGAAAGAAGGAAAATTTAATTTTTAATGAAAAATGAAGTTGGGGTATCCCCTCAGAAAGGTAGGGTTGGAATATTCTCATTGGTGAAAATTTTAGATTTGTGTAGATAAAAGGAATATTTTGGTAAAAAAATGTACTTTTGAAAATAGAAATCAAGAGATTGGATAAAAATTATCTTTTTGTTTTACCTTTAATCCATACGTAGAGGTAAACTCTATAGGGAGTCAATTGAATATATTTCGAGACATTCGACTGTCTTGATAAAGGTGATTCAAAAAATTAGGTTAATTTTAATTTTAATTCCAAAAATAAGGGACAACATCGCGCTATCTCTCTTCCTAAATTTATTTTGAGTCCATCTGAAGGCCTTAGGGGGTGAACAGGTTACCTTGGAAAGTTGTGATTAATATAAAAACATTCCAAAAATCCTAGAAAATTGCTTTCTAGGTGGAATTAATTTTTGACGTTGAGTTTGTTTCAACATTGGTAGCATGTGCAAGGAAAATGGCATAATGGACTCTGAAAAATCATCCCAAACTCAGTCAGGATCGTTAAATCGTAAATGATACCATTCAAGGAAAGAATCTCTCAAACTTTCTAGGAGAAATATTTAAAAATTTTAGAAAACTAATTTGATAGGCCAAAATGGCCCAAATAGAATGCAATTTGCTAGTTATAGAGGTTTCGAATAGCAAAAGCTCAAAAAATTGTAACTCTTTCGTCTAAAATGATACGAGGGCAAACAAGATACATTTGCAAAGTTAATTTGATTCCCTTTTGAAGGAAAATATCAGAATATTCCAAAAAGGTTTTTGGCTTGGAAACAAATTTGGACTATAGTGCTGCTAAGGTGAAAACAGCGGGTTTTTTTGTTTTTTTTTTTGGGTTCCTCGAGACTATGCTTGAGCCTTTGACATCTGAACATCCATCATAGCAAGGAAACATTGACATGGGCTTCATGAGCTGATTTACACAACCCAGAGTAGTTTGGGATGATGAAATAACTGTTGACCACGTCAAACACAAGGGTGTTAAACTTAAGATCAAGGCTCAAACATTTTAAAGCAAGTAAAAGGCTATTTTTTGTTTTTGAAACCAGAATCTTTAACCTCATTTAACCATAAATCGAAACCTGAAAGTTTGGTTTTCCCTAAGATTGGAGGACCAATTTAGTGAAAACTTCGCTTCCATGTTATTCTCCATGTATTAGAGGAAACATAGACTTAACTTGGGGTTTTTGAAAATCAATTCTTTAGCAAATTAACACCTAAGAAATACATTAAGAAATTATTTTTAATCATGTAAAGCACATAAATATGGCATCCAAGGCAAACACATGCTGGAACAATAACAAGGCAACATCTTTGTTACATGAATCATACTAAAAATGCAAGAAATATAGAGAAATGCATCAATAATTAAGAAGATGTTTATATTAATATAAAAAGGTGGTATATGCATGTGATTCCATGGCATGAAACAAGTGATAGCAAGTTTTTTGCAGCATTAAAGATGAGATTTTTATTTCACCAAGCTTAAACAAACATCATCAAGCTTAAGGGAACATCAAACATCTTGAGATAATGAGGCATCATTAAGTTTTATGCATGAATGGTTATGAAGAATGTTAAAAACCAATAGAACAATGGCTATTCTAAGATGAGCAAAGAAAAATATGATTTTTAAGCTTCCAAGAAACATAAAAGCATTGCAGTCACAAAACATCATCAAAATAAGCTCAAAGATGCATGCTTTCCTATGAAGGTCATGGTTTTCATGGAAAGGTCAACTAAAATGGCATGAAATCTATATATGGAAAGGAAAAAAATGTGCAAAAAAATATGCCAACAAAACTTGAAACTTTTTTCCTTGTTCACCCCAAAGCTATAATTTTTAGGCTTTTATGATTTTTTTGAGTTTATGGTTTTTGGCTCACTTTTCCTTCCTTAACTTGCCATAGATGAGCAAGAAGGATTAGCAAAGATGAGTTTTTGATGATATTAAGGATAAAGGGCGTTTTGTGATGAAAAGAAGTAGGAAATACAAGTTTTTAGAGAGGTTTTGAGAGACTATTTGAAGAACTATGAAAATGGAAAGTTTTTCTTGGTTTTTTAGTAGCTCTGTGTGTGTTTCAATGTATCAATGTTCTTTTCCTTTGCTGAGCCAAAGGTGGCTCTTTATAATCAAGTGTTCAGCCAAAGGTTTAGGAACCAAAAATAAAGGTACTTTAGGTTTTTGCTTTATGTACTAGGGGACAAATCTAGGTATTATGTGCAACTGTCTTTTTTTTCTACTAGTTCTGGGAAGCACAATAATAGAGCAGGAGGGCTGAGGAAGTCTACAACATGGAGAAAAGCCAAGCATGCCCTAAATAAAACCATGCAGTTTATGAAAATGTCCTATTTTTGAGTGATTTTGGGCTTTGCAAATTTGTTAACCCTATCATAAGCACAATGCTGAGGCCTACTATGAATTTTGATGATTTTTGGTGCCAAAAACATGGGTAAATCGGATTTTGACATCAATGGTGCAAAAGTTGAAAAATGCTACCAACTAGATAATTTTGCCTGGATGAATCATTACATTGCATATTATATCAATACATCTGGGCAAAAAACCTATAATGTATCAATACAATGGAGGATGCATTGATATATTCCTAGGATATATCGATACATCACTTATGTATTAATACTATTTGTCCAAAAAACTTATAGTCATTGAAGGCTTGTGTTAATACATTTTGCCAATGTATCGATATAAGCCCCATATGTATCGATACAACTGATGAAATTTTGAATTTTGAGGACCTAAAAGCCTTGTATCAACACACAAAGTCTATAGATAGATAAATTCATGCAAAATTATGAAATTTACATACCTTAGACTCTTTGAACCTCTTGCCTAAGTTATGAACACATCTAAATAACTCTAAAGGTGTCTTGAATAATGATCTCTGATGCCTTTTTTTTTTGCATTTTTTAATATGATCCCTAGGTATTTCAAACCTTCCCTAAAAAGTTTTTCGCCTGGCACCATGTCATCTAGTAATTCATAGTGACACAGCACCCGGCAGTCATCCTCATTTTTTATTTTCATTACTTTAGTCTATCACCTTTCAATTAAGTCTTAAGATACTAAAAATTAGCTCAGGCAAAATGGGGTGTCTACGCATACCTTACATTAACATCCTTATTGCATTCACTAGCATACATGTATATATACAGCATTTATAGATAAAATGCATTCCACATTTTTCGAGGAAAAAACTTTGTCGACCTCTTGATGAAGAAAATTTGTCTTATGATTGACATCCTTGTGCAATGAATGTATTTTGGATTATAATGCTTCAACAATGAATTTGTAAACATTAGGAAGTTATTTTTTATGAAAATAATAACCATGTGCTTTCAGAAAGGAAATTTTTTTTTTAAGAAATTGTGTAAATTTTCAAGAATATTAATTACCATTTATTGGAAGTGAAACTATACCCTCATATTTCACTTTTAGGATTTGCCATTTGAAAAGACCTAGTGCTTTAGGGAACCAATCTTAAACTTAACGAATTAGGCCCACACTAAAACAATCAAATAGGTGAAAGCCTTAACCTACGCTAAGAGTGATAAGACCAATTTTTCAAAATTCAGGGATTCCTTTAGAAATCAAATGAATGAAATATTCTTTTAGGGATCTTAATGGTAGTAATTTGATGCGTGCCAATTTGTCCCAGAATCGTACATTTTCTTTCCAATAATAAAGGCTTTAACCCCTTTAACCATGCCTCGAAAGCCTTTCATAATTCACATCTTAAGATATTACCACAAAACCACCCTATGTCCCTAGGAAAATTTTTTGCACCATATTCCTTCCTATCAATTCAATACCCTAACACCAATAAAACCTCAAAGGATAAAACACAAAATATTTTCATAGCGAAAAATCTCGATAATTACATGATTTCTCATTAATGACGAATAAAAAAAATAGCATCCCCATAAATATGGAGAAAAAAGAATCAAGGTATGTATTTGGAAAAAGAAAAATGAAAAATAAAAATTGAATATGACATTATTTGATAAGATATTCAAGATATTTCCAAAAGAGCATTTTTCAAGGAATGATTCTTCAGTTTGCACAGTTTTGTTTAAGATGAGAAATGACCATATTTCATCATCCCTTCATAAATTAGAAAATTATTCCTCTTGCTATCACTTTTGAGCTTATTGAATTCATTTTTTTTGAAACCTTAATCAATGATCACCCTCTACATCAGGAGGCAAAGAAAGTTTTTTGAAGAAATATGGTGGGAGATATCCCATTTTATGATTTTGAAAATACTCGACATTAAAGAAGGCAAATGCAAAACGTACCAAGTTTTCCAAAATCTAATATTCACTCTAGAAACAATACTATGAAATGAAAAAAAAAGTGCAAACAAAAAATAAAAGCAAAAGCAAAATCAGGAAAAAGAGAAGAAAAAGTCAAGAAACAAAGACATTTGAAAAGTAGAAGGGGTAAAAACCTTCACGAAGAGAAATAATACTTGATTCAATCACCTTTAAACATTGAATTTGAGCATATATACTTTTTATTTCTAAACCCTAAGCCTTGGCCTACATTATGTACCTTGAAAGTCCATTTCCATCAAGCATGGCTTTTGGAACTGATGAACTTATTCTCTTAGAATTTGTTCTTTTGGATAGCTTAGAAGCCTTCTTAAAAGAGCACGATGAAGTCTTAAATTGAAAAACGAAATCAAAATGGAAAATTACGGCTCTAAACTGAAAACCTTAAAAACAAGAAGTCTACAGCAAAATAAAAAATTTTTAGTGTCATTCATAGGATTATTAAGATCTTGATGAAGAAACCATTATTTCAAAAAAATTTAAGGAACCCAACAATCTTGGTGTAGACATCTTATTTTGTTATGCCAATTTTCTAGCATCTCGGGACTTAATTGAAAGATAATAGAATAAAATAATAAAAATAAAAAAATAAAGATGATTGTCTGGTGCCATGTTGGCAAGCACTATTAGGCAACATGATGTCAGGAAAAAGTTTTTGGGGGAAAGGTTTGAATTGCCTGGGGACCATATTAAAATAAATGTAACAGACACATCAAAAGTCACCATTTAAGGCATCATCAAGTCCATTCAGATAAGCATGAGTCAATTACCCATCATTACTAGTTACGGTGAGGTGTCAGGGAAGCCAAAAGTGCATAAAATCCATAATTACATGAGTAGGTATCGATACATCCCCTCAAGGTATCGATACAAGGCTTTCGAATCATAAAATCAAAATCCACGTGTTTTATTGATACAAAAGGGATGTGTATTATTATAGGAGCTTGTATATCAATACATAGGTCCTTTATATCAGTACTAACCTTCATAGCAGCTTAAAGTCCATTTCTAGCTAGCCAATATCAATACAAAAAAGTGCTGGTGTTGATACCAGACTCTAAGTATCGATGCCATCTTCATTGTATTGATACTTGGAGCAAATTTTGTTCTAAGTATTGATACCTGGAGCTAAAATTTGCCCACGGTATTAATACTCTAAGGCAAAAAAGCCTAGTTCATGTTGTTTTCACCCTTTTACATCATTGAACCATGTTTTTTTTGCACCAAAAATCATCAAAATTCATACCAGGCATCAGCATTGGACTTGTGGTTTGATCAATTACATTTTTTGAGGCCCAAATAGCCATGGAAAGGGACATTTTCATAACTTAATACAAGTTTTAGAGGGTAATATTGATTTTTATCATTGCTCAGTTGCATAAAGTAGCCTAGATCCACTATTTTTACTAATCAAGCCAATGGATTTAATGGACAGTTGGGCATAGTACCTTGTTCACATTAGAGGTAAATGCACCAAAACTCCAAAATGCCCTTATTTTTTGTGTTTTTTTAATATAAGACCAATTTTGGTTCATCTGAAGAGGATTCTTAGTTGACATTCACATTTAGTTTTCATATTCTTAGCAACTTTCACACTCTTTCTTAACATTCTAAAGCCATTAAGAAACCAAAAAACTCTTTCCATTCTCGTATCTCCCAAACCACCATAAAAATCTTCAAAAAACCTTCTTTTTCCTCCACTTTCACCGTTAACACTCGCCTTTACCCATACCATGACCAAAAGCTCTTTCTTTTGATTCTTTTCTTGCTATTCAACAGCAAAGAATGAGAGGAAAATGAGCTTTAAGTTACTGCTCAAAGGAAAAGCAAAAGTTTAAGGCTTTTAGTACATATTTCTCACATTATTCCATTTACTTTTGTTTTTTCTTTTTCATGTCTTTCATCATGTTAATGATCCTTTTCATTTTGCTATAACCATATTAAGACTTCATAAATATAGTGGCCTTGTTTGTGGTAGCTTTAGGATTTTGATGCCATGTTAATCTCTTTTACCATGTCCTATTATGCTCACATGCTTGGTTTGGATCAAAAACATGCTTTTTATATTGGCTAAAAATTTCATCAAGTTTTTCTATTTAAGCATGTTCATACTATCTTTCATTGCATTTTTTTATGTCATTCATTAAGCTAATATTTCCATGCATGATATTTACCATTTCCTAGCATTTTTGTCATTATTCCCATCTTTCTTTGTTTAAATGTGCTATCTATGTTTATTTTTATGTATGTCACATTTTACTCATAACATGTGGGTCAAAATGCTTGCTTGCTTATTGCAAAAATATGATTTTAAAAACCCCTAAGTTAAGTCTATGTTAGCTACAATAAATGGAGACTAACATAGATTTAAGGTTTTTACTAAATTGGTCCTCCAATCTTAGGGATAAATCAAGCTTTTAATCTTTAGATTCATGGTTAAATGGGGTTGAAATTTTGATTTTCAAAATAAAATAGCTTTTTTGTTTGTTTTAAATTGTTTATGCCTTGATTTGAGTCTAATACCTCTTGCTAGTGACTTTGGTAAGTGGGTTGTTCCATCATCCCAAACTACTTTAGGATTGTGCAATTGTCATCAACCCCTTATTGTCGCAGACTTTAGATGCCAATAAACTAAGCCTAGTCTTAGAAAACCTGAAAACCAAAAAATCCCTATTTTACCCTAATAGCACTATAGTCATAACTTAGAAAATCATTGTTGAGTCCTAAAACAATTTCTTGGTATTTTTCCCTTAAAGGAAATCAAATTTGCTTTCTAATGGTGCCTTGTTTATCCTTAATCATTTCGGATGAGGAGTTATGATTTTTGAAACATTAGACATCTGAAACCTTTAAAATTAGCGATTCAAATTCTATTTGGGCCATATTGGCCCACCAGATGATTTTTTTGTATTTTAAAAATATTTTTCCTAAAACTTTCATGAAATTCCCTTTTTAGAAATGTATTTCAAACAAGTTTAGGCAATTTTTCAAATTTTGTTGCACATTTTCCCTACACATGCTGCTGGTGCTGAAACAGCCTCAAATTCAAAAATTAATTCCATATAAAAAGTGATTTTTTCTTATTTTTGGAATATTTTTATATTAATCCTCAGCAAGCTGCCTTTCCAATATGACATTGTTTAGCTTAAGAAGCCTTCGGATGAACTTGAAATAAATTCAAGAAGGGAAACAATGCGATGTTGTCTCTTGTTTTTAGACTTTTGAATTAGACTAATTTCCCAAACCGCTTTCCTGAGGCATTCAAATGCCATGAAATGCATTCGATTGATTCTCATGGAGTCGAGTGTCACAAAACAAGTCACACAAAGCTTGGGTCAAGGCATAAACGCTTTACAAAAGTTAATTTTGTTTTTTATTCAAATAATTAGTTTCAATTTGAAATTTATATTTTCATAAAAAAAAATATAAAAACCTTTATTTCCAAAATTACCAAAATTTCTATCTTTAAGGATACTCTAAACTTGTCTTCTAAAGGAATATTCCAATGTTGCTTTTCACTCAAAATTTAAATTTTCTCTCTCTCAGATATCCTTGGTCTTTTTAATTAGAACTTTTTTTGAGAATATCTAAAGTTCTCATCGTTGGGGATACTCTAATCCCTCTTTTGAGGAAAAACTCCAACCTCACTTTTCACTTAAAAATCTAAATTTTCTCTTTCTTAGATATCCTCGACCCTTTTAATCAAAACCTTATTTTGAAAATATCTAAAAGTTTCACCATAAAGATACTATAACCTTATCTTTCGAGGCGATACTCCAATCTTACTTTTCACTCAAAAAATCTAATTTCTTTTTCTTGGACTTCCTTAGACCTTTTTAATCAAAACTTTCTTTTTCACACCTTAAGTGATCACCAAGTCTAAAGGTATCTTAAAATTATTAGTTTGGTTACTCCTCATGTCATGATGTGCCTTAACTTGGCATAGCACTAACCAAATTGCTCGGATTGTGATACATGTGGCTTAAAAAGTAATAAAATGAATTGCCTTTAGGTTATCCCTTGATCGGTATTGAATTAGGTGTGATAAGATGATAGGGAAGGGAAAGACTATCAGGCAAATCACTCATCCAACCAATCTTGGATGGCCACCATGAAGTGGCAAAAAACTTAGAGTCACCATCAATCATTTTAGGCTAGGCATGATCGAATGCCTATTGAAAATAATATTTCAAGAAATGTAACTTAAAACATCAATTTCAAGGTCTATAAGGTCTAGAGATTCATCTATTGGGTGGAGTTGGTGACATGTGAGGAAAGATTAGCACCCCATGATGCCCAAAATTGGTACACGCTAGTCATGTCTTATATTAGTTTCAAGTTTCGTGCGGGTGCTAATTTTTCCTTATGCCTAGCCAACTCTTAAACCCAGCCAACACATCTCTTAAACTCATGAACCTTGAAATTGATATTTCAAGTTTCATAACTCAGAATATCATTTTCAATATGCATCCGATAATGTTTAGCCCAAAATGATTAGTGGTGACTCTGAGTATTCTGGTACTTCATGGTGACCATCCAAGACCAGTTGGACGAGCGATTCATTTGATGGTCTTTCCTTTCGTTATTATCTCATCATGCCTAATTCAAATTCCAATCAAGGGATAAACCAAAGGTAAATCCCGATATCTTTTTTAAGTAGTGTATATCACCATTTGAGCAATTTGGATGGTGTTATGCTAGGTAAGGGCAAGTTGCTATAGTTTGGTGACTCTGCTGGGGACAATCTATTACTTGGTTCTTAGTTCTCTCAATTTTTGGTCATTATTTAACTATAATCCCTATTTTTTTTGTCTACTTATCTTTTGTTCATCATGATTTTTGTCTTTTGATCTTCAGGGACTGCTTTATTCCTAAATAAATATCAATTCGATAAGTATGGTAATAAAGGGTAAATAAAGGTTTGATTGTTCCTTAACACACACCTGTACTTACATTCGCATTATATTTTCACCAACTCCATGGTGGGATTAGTGTCCCAAATATTAGGGGGAAGTGAGCTATCCACCTTTGTGAGCAACCCTCCAAACAGGCATAGCAAGAACTATCAAGGTACAAATTACCTATGTCTTTTATGAGTAACCCTTTATATTTCATAAGAAAATACATCCATCAGATCAAACCTGTTTCACCAAAGCCTATGATGGGTCTAGGATTAGGGTGCCTTGACTATCTTTACCGAATAGAGTAGTGATTCAGATACTAATTTAGGCATTAACTCGAACCTCATATAGTGAGCCTTGTGAGCTAAACCATATCAAGCCACACTAGAATGTTGCCAAAATAACTCAGAGAATATGAACACTCGAGTAAACATTTTTTACCTTTACTCTTATGTACCATAGTTACATAGGTGATGATGAATGAACATTTTTTGCCACTATTGTCATTTCAAGCCTTAAAGACATCTCTTATCTCATTTTTTCACCAGGACATGCCGTTATATATTTTGATCGATGATTGACTATTGTCAATAAATGAGTGATGACAAGCAAAAGTTGTCACCTACAATGCCTTATATCACCCTAAAAGAAGGGCATATCCAACTTGAATAAGCCGTTATGCCATTTGAGTAATGGCTTAAAACATACCATCATAGATGGTGATAGATGAACATCACCTAGTTTAGACACTTTATTTTGTCGAGCTACTATTAAAGGCATTAAAGGTCATTTTTTCAGTCATCATCGAGGTTATTCAAATGAGCACAGGTAATTTCCCATCATTCCCAATTAAAGTAAGGTGTTTGAAGAGTCAAAGGTAAGGAAAACCCATATTTATCTTGATACATGAATGATAAGTATCAATACAAGGCACCACGCCATCAAACTTTTGCCATTTGTATCGATATAGAAGGGTTATGCATCGATACACAAGCTTTGGTATCAATACGGGAGGTTTTGGTAATGATACGAGGTTATTTCGAAGCTAAAATCATGACTTTAGTCCATTTGTATCGATACAGGCTATGGGTCGATAGCGAAAAAATTTTTGTGCTTGGTATCGATACATTAATCTTTATATTGACACTAAAAGCCAAAAATGCCTTTGGTGTTGTATAAGGCTTTTACTTTCTAAACATGAAGGCCTTGGGTATCAAAATAAAGTCCCTTGTATCGATGCCACAAAACAAATTTGTCTGTTTTATGCCATTTTCACAACTTTTCATTGGATCATTAAAATATGAATTTGGACACAACTTTGGCCACAAAAATCATTCAATTTTAGATATAAACACCTAAAAATCATATAGACTTCATTTTTAAACTTATGATTAGGTTTTACAAATTTTTTGGCCCAAAACCATTTAAAAATAAGACATTTTCATGGATTGCATGCTTTGTGTAAGGGCATGCTTGGTTTTTCTCTCTGTTGCAAACCTCCTCAGCCCCTTGCTTCATTACTCTACTTGCTAGCACCAATGGGAAGAAAGATAGCTGCGCATAATACATGGAGCTATCCCCTCTGTACATGATAGAAACCCAACAATGCCCTTATTTTTGGCTTTTCAACATTGGCTAAACCTTTATTATAAAAGAGCCAATTTTGGCTCAGCAAGGGAAACTTTTTCACACACTTAATAGACCTCACTTTTAAAAAAAACCTCTCCATTTTTTGGGGTTCTCTAAAGCAACATCCAAAACCTCTATTTCTTACCCTTTTTACCACTAAACTCCTTCCTATCCATTGTGATACCAAATAGCTTAACTTAGCCACTCTTTCTTGTTCATTTATAGCAAGTAAAGGGAAAAAAGTGATCTAAAACAAGAAAACATAAAAAAAAGCACAAGAACTCAAAAGCTACAGCTTTGAGGATACAAGGAAAAAAAGTTTAGTAAGCTTTGTTGGTATATTTTTTACACTTTTCTCCTATTTTCTTTGTGTTCATAGACATCTGATGTCATTCTAGCCAACCAATACTCATGAAGCCATGACCTTTCTAAGCAAGCATGCATTTCAGAGTTTGTTTTAGTGATATCTTAAGTTGTTAATGCCTTAATGTTGTATAACTACCAAAAAATCTCATTTTTCTTAACTCATCTTAAAGTAGTCATTGTTTCATTGATTCTTGGCATTCTCTGCCACCTTTCATGCATAGTATTTGATGATACATTGTTTTTTTAAGATGCTTAGATGTTCCATTGAGTTTGGTGATGTTTTATTTTGACTAGATGATACAAAAAATCATATTTTTGATGCTGTAAAAATTATCCTTTATTTGTTTCATGTCATGGAAATATTTTCTTACATGTTCATACCATTTTTATGTTAAAATGAGCATCCTCTTAATGGTTTATGTATTTCTTACATTTTAGCACGTTTCATGTGATAAAAATGTTGTCTTGTTTATTACTCTAGCATATGTTTCCCTTATGTGCCATGTTTACATAATTAAAAATGCTATCTTGATGCCTCTTTTTTGTGATTATTGGTTGTAAAAAATCTGATTTGTAATTAAAACCCTTAAGTTAGGTCTATGGTACCTCCAATAGATAAAGACTAACATGGATTAAATGTTTTCATTAAATTTGTCCTTCAATCTTGGGGATAAATCAAGCTTTCCAGGTATGGATTCATCGCTAATAAGCTTACAAAAATACTATTTTTCAAAAGAAAAATAACTTTTTTATTTGTTAAAAATGTTAGGCCTTGATTTTGAGTTTAACGCCCTTGTTTGTGGCACGGTCAAGGGATTGTCTAATCATCCCAAACAATTCTGGGATTATGGAATGAACTTGTGATGCCAATGTCACCCTTTTCTATGTGTCACAAATGTTTGAATGTCTATGGATTGAGTTTGATCTTAAGAATCCTAAAAAATTTAATAACACCCTATTTTTGTCCTGGCAACACTATAGTTATGAATTGAAAAATCATTTTTGAACCTTAAACAATTTTTGTATAACTTTCTAATATTTTTTCCTTAAAGGGGATTAAATTAGCTCTCCAATAGTATTTCTTTACCCTCAAATCATTCTAAATAGGGGAGTTATGATTTTTTGAATTGATGTTGTCTGAAACCCTTGAAATTAGATTTGCATTCTATTTGAGGAATTCGACCTATAAGATGATTTTTTTCTAAGTTTTTAAATATTTTTCTTAAAAACTAAATGAAATTCCTTTTTTTAAAAGGTGAGTTTTCAAAGTCATGCGTTCTGTTTCCACTGCATGTGCTATTAATGCTAAAACAACCTCAAACTTAAAAATTAATTCCATTTAAAAAGTAATTTTCTAGGATTTATGGAATATTTTTATATTAACCCTCATCGAGTCACCTTTCCAATGGTACCTCTTTCACCTCTCAAAGCCTTCGGATGAGCCTTGAATAAATTTTAAAAAAAGAATAGCATGATGCTATCCCTTATTTTTTGGGTTCAAGAAAAATCAAATTAAATTTCTTAAACCTCTTTTCTGAGACATTTGAATCTTTAAAAATATGTTTTGTTAACTTCCTATGGAATCCCGTACTATACATAAGTCCTTTAAGCTCAAATCCAAGCGAAAACAAAAATCAATTTTATTCAATTTAAAAATTTTAATTTCCAAAATACTTTTTCCTTCTAAAATCTAAATTTTCCATCTTGAACCTACTCGGGTCTCTTGATCAAAATTTTTTTTCAAAAATTACTAAAATTTCCACCTTTGGAGATACTATAACCCCACTTTCCAAAGGGATACTACAACTTCACTTTCGAGGGGATACTACGACCTTATTTTTTGAGGATATACTACAACCCTACTTTTTAAAAAATTATCAATAAACTAAATTTTCTCTCTCCTAATCTTTCTCGAACCTTTTAATCAAAACTTTTTTTTCACACCTCAATTGACAATCGAGTCCAAATGTATCTCAGTATTGTCATTCTAGTTATTCCTCAATAATCAAAGTCAATTATGACACACATTCTGATCGTCCCTCTTTTTTATATTTTTTTTCTGTGTTTATTTTGTGTAATGCTTATTATTATCTTTTTCATCTTACTAACATGTTTTCTTTGTGATGCTCATCTTGCATTCATGTTTCTGAAATCATTTTTAAAATTTTCAAGGCAATGTTTCTTGTTGCTATCCCTCTAGCTTTCGACATGGAATATCTAGTTTTTAAAATTAATCCAGAGAACTTTTTTGTCAAAAATCCTATGTTTCCAACCTTTTCAAGGCATATACATGATATAAATCTTTTTTATTTAAAATCTAAATTTATTTGATACAAAATTCATGCCTAAAAAAGGATTATATCAAAATAATGACAAGTCAAAACAGAGATAACTTAAACTTAAGATATGGCTAGATGGTATTGATTCTGAGCATCATGAGGGTTAATCCTTCCTTATGCTTAACCAAATCCCTAACCCAATCAATAGATCTTTGGATCTTGTAGACTGAGGAATCGATGTTTCAAGTTTCATAACTCAAAATATCTATTTCAATAGGTAGTTGATCATGCCTAGCCAGAAATGATCGATGGCGACTCCAAGTTTTTAGCCACTTCATGGTAGCCATCCAATACATTCATTTGACAATCCTCCTTTAAATATCACCATATCCACCTAGTTCAAATCTCAATAAAAGGATAACTTGAAGGCAAATTCACATTTTAAGTTACGCGCATCACCATCCAGGCAATCTAGGTGTGTGTAAGTGGTAACTCGCCATAGCTAGCTATTGGTTTTATCCTTATGAGGTACCATATCACCTTAATAAAGGTGATTTTTAACTTGGACATGCCGTTATGCTGTTCATGTATGCTTAACTCCTTTAAATGTTTGCAATTGTCATGTTCTCCCTTGGACACCATAACGCCTATTGTCGCGGTATTTTTGTGATTTATTTATGCTTTAATTCTTTTATCCTTGCTTATTGTCATTGTTTTGTTAGCAACCTATTTTCTTGTTGCTCTTGTAATTATTGCATGCATCATTTCATTGTAATCATCATCATAAAGATAGTTAGCCAAAAGTTTAGTGTTTAGCAAGGGATGTCTATCATGGAGAAATTGTCTATCTATGTTCTTTAGCCTTTTAAAGATGTTTGAGCATGGTCAGAGCACTAACAGCATGAACAAACAGATATCCTTAAACCCAGTATGTATGGATGATGTATGGAAAGGCGAAGATTAGGTTTTGACAAACCGATTATGGAGATTTGATTTAGGCTAGTTGGGATAACATTGAAAGATAGTCATTCACGAAGAGTTATGGGGATATAACCCCTTTACTTTAAGTTCAGTTGGATGTCGGCTTGTTATAAGCAACCACATAGTTTTGGAACTTGGCATACCAATGCTTTACCTTTAATCAAGAGGATTTGGTCCCTATCATCGATGAATACATCGTATTGCTTAACATTGAGAGAGCCAAGTTGATAGGATATATTACAAGGTGCTGTAACCTCCCTTTTCAAGAAGTGATTAGCATAGATCCTTGGAGCCACAGAGTCATGGATTAAGGGTCGTGTCAAGACAAAAGAGAAGAGTAAGTGCATTTCCTAGACTAATTTAAAGGAAACAATGGCAAGTATCATTGATGCAAGAAAAATTTAGGAAATCTTTGCTTTAATGATATGTTGGTTGGTATTCTCGAAAACATTAGGCTATGTGATTGTGGCAATGGCAGAATTCTTCTCTCGATTGTGCTATAGTATCAACCCAGCACAGCCATTATTATCAAGACCATTCAAGCCTTCATCTTTTATAAGAAACAGGGATGGGTTAATTCATAAAGTGTGCACATATTTGACTCATCAGCCACTTTAGCATCAGTGAGAGAAAAATATTACACAATTTTTTCCTAAATTTAGCCTGTCTCTATGGTCTTCGAGAAATAATGCCCTTAAGATAAGTGTAAGGAATAGTGGGTTAAACAGTTTCAAAATCTCAGAGGAAAAGAGGTTACATGGAAGGCTTTATGATTTTCCCTCAATCGATCATGTATAGATGTGGAGATTATAGTTGTGTGCCACTTATAAGATTATGGGGGAGTACTAGCTATGCGTCTCTCCTTGATTTGTGATAATTTTGATGCCAATAATTCATCCCATTTTTTCAAAACCTCGAATACTTAGACTTCAAATATGGAAAAGCCAATTACACGTCAAAAGTCTAATAGCTTTCCATGCTAGAAGAAGGTTTATAGCATGAAAAAGATATTAGAGAGGAAATGACATAACTTCAAGATACGATGGGTGAAAGATTCATATCCAATGTTGGAACATCTCAAGACTCGATTGATGAGGCTTCTTCTAAAATTAAATTGCTCAAGTGTGAATTTAAATAAGAAAGGGCAGTGTTTGCCATGGAAATCCCCCATTTAAAGGAGGAAAAAAACTAACTGGAAATGAATACCTACCTTTAAGATGGAAAGATGAATTAGGCTATCAAAGAGTGGGATTGCTTCAAGAAAGATCTCGAGAGTTTGATAAAGGATTACATGGCACTCTGAAAAGTAAGCAAGCACTGGTGCATTGGTAATTTATTAACTAAATGGGAACTGAAGTTGCTACCTTAGATAAGGAGTTCAATCAATGGAAATAAAGGCCTGAGTCAATAAAGAGAAGTTCATAAGGATCCATGCCCTTACATCAACCTATCAAAGAAGGAATAGACATCTTGAAGCTTAAGTATGGGATTTGAGAGCAAACAGGGTTGAGAATGAAGCCTCAGCACTTAGAATTCAAGACTTACAGAAATCCTTGCAAACTCGTCAGAACCATTTTAAGGAGCTAATGAGAGCCTCGGAGCAATGCGAGTGAGATTGGTAATAGATAGTAGATCACAGGCAATAGAACTATCAAGACCACCATCATTGTTTTACGAAACAGATTCAAGTAGCCCAACTATAGAGGAATGACATGATTGAGATAGCTAAGTCCTTGAGGTGAGATATCATGCCCATTGGAGATCGTGAGCAAGAGTTGATGTATGTTGGAACATATAATTAGACAATTAATTGTGTTAGATATTTCTAGATGTAATTATGTCTAATCAAACTCTTTTCTTTCGTTATGAAAAGATGCTATTCGAGAAGTTGTCCCATAATAGTCTCTTTTGCATTTGTATAACTAGCTCAATTTTTTTATTGTTTTATTATTCATTCATGTTAATTATACTTACTACCATGATTGCATACTTATCATAATCTCATAAAGCATAGTTACTATAATCTGGCAATAATCTAAAGTGTAAGGTGCTTTAAAACATAGAATCTATTCGTCATCGATACACTACTTGCAACTATCGAAAAGCCATGGAAAATAACCATTAAGCCAGTATTGAACAACTGAAACTTATGTATAGGGAGTCTCAAGATCAATCGCTTTGCAAGAATGAGGAACTCCATGCTCAAATGGTATAACTAACTATGGTATTACATGATGCTCTGAAGGATAAAGGGTAAACAAGCATGTCGACGTGGGTAAAGGACTGGTTAATCTTGAGAGTAACCTAAATGGTGGTACAAAAGCCATCACTGATCATAAAAGGGTATTACATGAGCAATAGGCTCTAATAGCACTAATCCCACCAGCTTTGCTATTTATTTACCTAAATCTAGCATTCGCAACCCATTTGGTTCATGGGTACTAAGCTAGGGGCTCTTCACTGGTAAGGCCCATAGTCCTAGACCTTGATGAACGGGAAGAGCAAGAGAAAGCAAAGAGGTTTTCTTAAATTGATGAGATGAGTGAGAAATTTGGGATCATAAATGCTAAATCTTTAGTATTAGTCTTCAATCTCATTATCCCACCTAAGTTTAAAGTGTTAGATTTTGAAAAATATAATGGAACTATAAATCTTATTACCCATCTTCACATGTATTATAGAAAAATGACTAGGTATGAAGAGAATAACAAACTACTAATACACTGCTATTAAGATAGCCTAACTAAAGCGGTCGCCATTGGTATATAGAGCTTGATTAGGTGATAATTTAGACATGGGTAGACTTATCTCGCGCCTTTTTGGATTAGTACAAACACAAATTCAACTAGGCCTTAGATCACCTTTTTTCATGAATATTGAGAAGAAATCCAATGAAACCTTTAAGCAATATGCTCAAAGATGGATAGAAGAGGCTTATTGGCACCTTACAAACTCCTTACTATGAGAAGGCAATACAGAGTGTCATAAAGTATTTTGTAGATATAGTCATATTGTGTGGAATGGTTGATGATGCTATGAAAAGTCACTTAACTAAAAGGGCTAGCTCCAAGGATAAAAGAGAAAGGATGATTGAGGATGATCAGGAGCTAAAATCCAATATTAAAACCAACCTACTCTTGATTTCCACTAAAGTAGCTATAAACACGGTCAGTATCAAAGATGACTGTGAAATCATAAAGAACATAGAAGAAGTTAGGATGTCATTGAGTCTAGTTTGGTAAATTCTGGTACAAGCAGAGTTGATCAATAGGGTCAAAAGGTTAGAAATTAATCAATTGATTTTTATGACTTCTATACTATTCAAGGTCACATTTTCCAAACTGCAAAAAGTTTTGCATTATGGTCCAAAGGATGATGAATGAGCACAAAATTAAGTTCTATAACAAGAACCAAAGATTATTAAGTTAGTTAACAAATATGGTTAAGGAAGGGTTGCCAATGGTTAAGCCATATCTATCAAGAGTATTCATATGGGTCTGAAGTTAACCATCGACAAGGATACCTGGGCTGGAAGAACACTTAGAAAATGTCTCTAAGGGATTACCAGAGCTCTGAAATCACCAATTAAATTGACAAGAAAGACTTAGGGTTCAAGCCTAATATGTAACAGAATAGGGGACAAGCTCAGAAGAACCGTGAGAAAAATATGGCCCGTCTATTGGGATAAGACTCGAGACATGAACTGATGATATTTTTGCCATTGCAAGAAAGCTTTCATGTAGAAGGATGCATTAATCTAAATTAGGGAGAAAATACTGGCTTAGACGATGTGATGATCATTTTGAATAAGGCATTTAGAGATTTTTCTATCAATGCAATCGATGATTTAGTGACGATAGAAATGAACCATGAGACTAATTTGTGCTCTCCAAGATTTGTTCCAAGTGTTTAAACTGAAACCAAGATTCTTATGCTATTTAAGTCAGTTTCAAAGTAATCCTATTAACTAAACCTATGTGCTTTTGCCCAAGAACATTGTAAGATCCTTTGTAGGGTCCTTTTTTACTAAGTATTATTAAAAAAACTAAGCATTATGTATTTCATCTCTTGTGTCCATTCTCATTTTTCGTGCCAACTTTTAGACCTTTTTATACATATTTTTCTCTTATATTGTTCTTTCCCATATTTTCAAATATTCGGATATAAGTGACATGAATATTCATACTAAGATTTTGAAAATTGATTTTGAGCAACCGATCTTTGCTTGCAAGGTTGAGTCTATAAGGGACTTTCACACATTTTAAATATATTCTTTAGCCACTAAAAAAAAAAAAAAACTAAAACACTTCCCATTTTCATAGCTCTTTTAAACCACCCAAAAATCACTTCCAAAACGCAATTCAAACTATTTCTACTTGCTACCTTATAGCAAGTAAAGAAAGGTTAGAAAGGTAACTTTTTACTAGAAAAAAACTCATTTTTTTAGGAACAAGTTGTTGGAACTTTGTTGGTACATCTTTTCCATGCACCTTTTCATGTTTGTTAGTTTTTTCATATGCTTGTAATGCAAATGACCCCCTTTATGCAACCTTGGCCATTTGTAAGTTCCATGCATTCAGTTTGTGATTTTGTCATACATTCATGCATAAAATTATGTTTTTTATGTTGTCATGAAATTTTCGGCCCTTACTCATGTCATGAAAACAACTTTGTTTATGCTTATATCATATTCCATACCTTCATGAATATTATAACTTGTTCATGCATCCTTTTTCACCTAAAAATCATATCTTTATGCTGTCACAAAATTTATAGCATGTGTTCATGTCATGAGAACATCTTCTTCTATGTTCATAGCATATTTTACATCTCCGCAAGCATATTCTAGTATGTTCATGCATTATATATATATATATCTTTCTTGCATTTTGTCATCATTTCTATGTCAAAATGTTATCTTTATTTACTTAAACATGCTTTCTATGTTTATTTTGCCATAAATGCCACATTAGGTCTACATCATGATTGTCAAAATGCTTGTTTATTATTTGTCAAAAATTTATTTTCCTAAAACCCCCTAAAGCTATGTTAACCTCATTAAATGAGGATTAACATAGACTTAAGGTTGTATATTTATTAGTCTTCTAATATTAGGGACAGTGAAGTTTTCCATGCTTGGATTCAAGGTTCTACTTTCAAAAATAAAATGCCTCTTTTAGTGTCCAAAATTGTTTATGCCTTGATCTTTTTTGCCTAAAGTCTTTGTGTTTGTGACATGTTTAATGGGTTATTTCATCATCCTAAACTACTCTGGGATTGTGTAAATGAGCTTATGATGCCCATGTCACCCATTTCTTTCTGTCATGAATGTTTGAATGTCCATGGCCCAAGTTTGGTCCTAACAAACCTAAAGAAACCAAAAATCCCTTGGCTTTACCATAACAACACTATAGTCATAACTTGAAAAATCATTCTTGAAATATAAATCATTTTTATGAAATTTTTTGATATTTTCCCTAAAAAGGCATTCAATTACCTTTCCAATAGTATCATGTTTTCTCTCGTATCATTCTGGATAAGAAGTTATGATTTTTTGAAATAATGTTATCTAGAACCCTTGAAATCAGTGATTTGCATTCTATTTGAACCATTTCAGCCTATCGAATTTTTTAAAAAATTTTAAGATATTTTTCCTAAAAGTTTCATGAAATTTTCATTTTTGAAAGGTATCATTTGTGATTTAACTATTTTGTATGAGTTCGGAATGATTTTTCAAAGTTTGCCAAACCCTTTCCCTTACATATGCTATAACTTTAAAATTATTTTCACCTATTTTAGGATTTTTTGGAATATTTTTACATTAAAACTTATCGAGTCACCTTTCCAATAGTGCCTTAGCCAACACCAAGAACCTCTAAATTTGCCCAAAATAAAATCAAAGCATTATCCTTTATTGTCAACATTGGTCAAGATTAGTTAATTCCTTCAAATTCACTCCGAGGCATTCTACCTCCATATGATCCTGATCAACCTCGATGAGTCAAAAAAATGTGTCAATCCTCACAGGCTCAGACCAAGGCACAAGTGATTTTCAAAGTTTATGATTCCTATTTTATCAAATTTCATTTTAATAAAAACATCACCAACTTCATCAAAACTGTCAAAAATGTCATTTTGTCTAGATATTATCGAATATTTGTTAATCTAAGTTTTTCGATCTCATGTCTCCAAAAATTATTAAAATTTTCATTTATAGTGAATAATCTAATCCTGCTTTTCTAAAATCATCAAAATTAAATTTTCTCTTTTAGACCTTTTGGGACTTTCCAAAATTTAAACCCATTTTTTCGTGCCTTAAGCAACCAATGGATCCAAATACGTCTCAAAATTATTGACTTGGTTGTTTTTATAAAATCAATGACAATTAGAGATAAATTCTGATCGTACTTTCCTCTTTTCCTCCTCTTTTGTGATTTATTTTATGCAATATCACCTCATTTTTCGTTTTACTAACATGTTTCTTGTCATGATGTTTACTTTGCATTCATCGTTTCAAAATAGTTTTTCAAAAATAAGGCAATTTTTCATGTAGGTATCTCTTTAGTACTTGACATGAATATTTAATTTTCAAAATTAAATTCAGAGATCATTTTCAAAAAAAATCCCTATGTTTCCCACATCTGTAAGGTGCATACATGATTTAAAATTTTCTTCAAAACCAAATTTACAATGTTCACATAAAATTCATGCATTAAAAAGGGATTATGTCAAGATAATGACAAGTCAAAATTAAAAAAAAAATCAAAACTAATGTTCAAACATGGCTCAAAAGGTATCAGTTTTGAGTGCTGCAAGGAGGTTCATAGCTCTTTATGCTAACCAACTCCTGAACCTAACTTTTGAATTTGTAGACCATGTAGACCATGGAATTGATGTCTTAAGTTTCATAGCTCCTAATATCGGTTTCAATAGGCATCCAATTGTGCATAGCCTAAATGATCGATGGCAACTCCGGCCATTTCTTGGTGGCCATCAAAGACCAATTAGACGAGTAATTCATCTAACTGTGTCCCTTCTGAGTTACAAAAGAAGAGTCTCTATTGTAAGGACACTTCCTCTTCAAGAATTTTATCATTTTCCACATAATATTTTTTTAAACCACACATGTATCCTGATCCACAAAGGATCCTTTTGGGAGCACATTGCTAACACCTTAATTATTGAAGACAATTACAAGATACATTCTATCTATCCCTCCTTTGTATGCTTTTTATGTTTATTTTTATGCTATGTTATTTTATTCTTTTTCAAGTTACTAACACATTTCCCTTTATGATGTCCATTATGCATTCATATTTCAAAATCATTTTTGAAAGTTATAAGATGATATTCTGTGTCAGTATCTCTCTAATGCTTGACATGGAATATCTGCTTTCCAAAAATAAATATGCAGATCATTTTTATAGACACCCTATTTTGTCTGGGCTAACATTCAAGGTATTAGAAGTCATCATTTGAGGCACTATCAAAGTCATTCAAAGAAGTGTAGATTGATTTCCCACCATTCTCAGCTGAGGTAAAGAGTTTTGAGAGTCAAAGATAAGAAGAGTCCATATTTTTACATGCATACCTTGATACATGGACATTGGGTATCGATATAAGGCTCCACATCATTAAATCTTGCTACTTGTATCTATCAAGGGGCATAGTATCAATACTTAGGGAGTAGTATCGATCTAAAATGTGTTTCTATAGCGACAAAGTTATGTCGAAGCTAAAATCATGAATTTTAGGCTAAATGTATTAATATAGGGCATAAAATATCAACATCAGGAAAAATTTTGCCTATGGTATCGATACAAAGTGCTTGAGTATTGATATTAGAAAAAATGTTGTGTTTGGTATCGATATAAGGTATTTGTATTGATACCAAAAGCCAAAAATGCATTATTTATCAATACAAGGCTCTTGGTATTGATACTTGAGGGCCTTTGGTATCAATATAAAGTTCATTACATCGATACTTTAAGGCAAAATTTATGTGTTTCTTGCAGTTTTCACATTCTTTTCACTATAACATCAAAAACATGGATTTTGTTATGACATTAGCCTCAAAAAGCATACAAAAGACATTACTTCATACAAACCATGTGGATTTTGCTTTTAGGCTTTGGACATTAGATTAACATATTTTAGAAAGGTCCATTAAGCTTAGCATAAAGGCATTTCATGAGAAGTTTAATAAAGGGCAAAGGTGAGATTACTCATTTAATCAGCTCATGCGTGGCTTTCTTTGTATGCAAGAATGAGGACTAACCAATCAAATATTGAAAGGTCTAACCTTGGTATAATGAGTCACCATGTTGTACATACTAAATGTCCTATATGCCCTCTTTGCTTGGTCATTTTAGTGGCTGAAATCAACCACTATATAATCTATTTTTTTTAGTCAGCTAAGAGAGGTAGGAATACATTGACATTAGCTATAAAAAAAACTTTTGCTTTTTCTAGAACTTTATTCTTGTAGCTCCCCTTTCACCCTTTAAAACCCCTACTTTCCTTCATCTTTACCCTTAAAACCATTCTTTATAGACATCATAATGAAAAGCTTCATTTTTTTCATTCCTTTTTTGCTAATCTATAGCAAAGAAAGGGAAGAAGTGACCTTAAAGTTACTTGGTTTGTTACCTAAGGATAAAGCTAGGAGTTTAAGTCTTCTTTGGGTATATCTTTCACCTTTCCTTCATCTTTATATTTTATTTTTTATTTTTTTCTTTATCTCCACCATTTAGTAAACCTTCCATGTTTCGATGACCTTATTAGGACCTCTATGCATTGTTGTGGCTTTGCTTATGGTAGTCTTAGGAATTTAGTGACTTTCTTGGTGCCTTAATGTTATTTGGATGAACTAAAATGCCATGTCTCATTTTGACATTAAAACAACCTCTATTCATGCATTCTTTTCATGCATTCCTTATTTTTACATGTTGTAGATACCTAATTTTGTCTAGGCCTCTTTTTTAATAGTTCTAAATATCCAAGAATGAAAACCTAGTGGCCATCCTAGTAAAGGTCGACCTCCCTTGGCAATTTAGCTATTTTCAAGTTCAATTTATTCTTATTGCAATGCTATGTACATAGTGCCAGAAAAAGTGTAATTTTGAGGATTGATCTTAGATAAAAATGATAAATATTCAAAAAAATTGGTTTTTAAGTATTTTTGTCAAATTTTGGAAATTCATTTTTTGAAAGATATCACAAGCAAATTTCCCATTTTTAGAAAATTTTCAAGATTTTTTAGTAAAAATTAGGAAGTTGATCATTGTATATTTTTATTGATTCTCATGCAGTATTTATGTTGATACTCTAAAAAATAAAAAATATTCAAGGAGAAATTTGTATTAGCATATTTTTACCACAAGATATCAAGTTGTTAATTTTGAGACTTAAATTTGAATTTTTCACAGAACTGCAGGTATCATACTTGAAAAAATTTTCAAGAAAAATGTATTTCAAATTTCAAGTTTTTATCTTTTATTTTTCATAAATTAATATTTTGATTAAAGTGTCAAGTTTAATTCATTTAACAAAATTTGAACATATTTTTGGAATTTTCTTGTTTCTAAGATACAAAGTTTTTTACCTCGTAAATTTCTTGATGGGATTTTTCTAAGTTTAAAATTTTTAAAATTTATCAAATATTTTTATTAAGCTCATGTTAAATCATTTTTTGAAACTCTAATTTATTTTATGAGTTTTGAATTTTTTTATATATTAGTTTTTCTCTAAAATAATTTTTCTATTATAATTTTATGAGTTTTGGATTTCCAAGCAAGATTTTTATTATTATTTTATTTCCAAAATTTTTTTATGATTATGAATTTTATTTTTAACTTTAATTTTCTTTTTTATTTTATTTTAATTTTGGATTTGTTTTAAGTAGTTTCATGGAAACTAGTTTAAGTTGATTCTAACTTTTCTCTAACCAATTTAGTTTGGTTTAAACCATGCCATTAGATGATCTTATCTTGATGATCATTAAAAGGGATGAGTCATGACTAATAGTATATTTAATTTAATCATTATTATCCTTAATTTTAATTATTAAAAAAATAAAATTAAAAAATCATAATAATTTTCGGCCAAGGGGTTTTCCAACCCACATTGGCCTAACCTCTCCCTTATAAATAGGGGGAGGATTTTTCATTTTAAGAGTATTGGCTTTGACAAGAAAAAGCAAATAAAAATTAAAAAAAAAATCCAAGTTCTAAAGCTTTTTAAGGTATATCTTCTTCTAAAAGCTTTAATTTTTGTTAGCTTTATTCACTTCTCGTCCTTTTAGTAAGCCAAATTCATGTTTTAACTCATGGATTTTAATCCATGTTGAAAGGCAGAGTTTGATGGCTACAAACTATTTTCTTTGATTTGTTGATTTTGGTTTTATTATTCTTAGTAATAACTTAATTTTGCTTATAAAATTTGTTGTTGTTAACCTGATGTTTATTTTTATGCTATGATGTTTAATATTCCATATATATATATATATATATATATATGATCATTTGGATGTCATTTTCTTTAGTATTTTCTTGTTAATATGTTGGAATAGCACTTTTATATGCATATTTTTTATGATTTCTTGCATGATGATGTTGATTTGTGCTTGATAAAGTTAGGATATATGTTATTGAGTTGAAAAAGAATTTGTTTGGTGGATTATTTGATGTTGGTCGAATACAAATGCATGTGTGTGTGATGATTTTTTTTGCTATTTTGTAAATATAAAAAAGTGTAGGACTAAATTGTAAAAATAAAAAAATTTTAGACATTCCATAGTTGGTCGAATGGTTCATGTACATTTAGGAATGTATTTTATGCAATTTATCATGTGTAAATACATTTTTTGAATTTTGGGGTTTGTTTGTAATTTTTAAAAGTTTAAGGACTAAATATTAAAAAAAATTTTCTAAGGTTTTTTGTAATTTTAAAAAGTTTAAGGACTAAATATTAAATTTTTTTTCCAAGGCCAAACATGCTTAGCTAAACCTCCCTTATTATTTTTGGATGTGATTTTTGTGTTGATTTTAATATATTTGATGTTTAATTTTGTCTTTTAATTACGTAGGAACCAATTTACAAATTTAGGAAAGTTTAAGGACCATTCGGAATATTTATCATTTTAGGACAAAATGGTCATTTCTAACATTAAATTTCCTTTATGGACACCTTATTTTGTTTGGGCCATCATTCAAAAGGCATTGAAAACCATTATTCTACGCATCCTTGGAGTCATACGAATGAACATAGTGTAGTTTTCCATTATTTTTTATCTGAGTGAGGTATTCAGGGAGCTTAAGGTACATGCAAGTCATATTGGTGCATAAGTATTGATACCATGCTTTCACATCTTTAAAAATTCAAATTTTCACATGTAGTATCAATATAAGATGGTTTGGTTTTAAGACCGAAGGTGTGGTATCGATTCTTAGCATGTTTGAATCGATGCAGGCTTTGGTAGTCGCTAAAATCATGATTTTTGGCTAA
>JBBYHK010241992.1:6114-26592 GCA_038382065.1 Adansonia grandidieri | reverse complement strand
AAATTTAAACTCAAAGAATTTGGTCGACTCTCACCTTATTCTCCTTGGACCCACCAAACTTTCAATGATACCTGACCCTTAAATAGAAATCATATAAAATATAATTGGTGAACTCACAGGGTTGACAAGATGATCATATCGATAATGAACGGTGATAAATCAAGCTGTGGTGGAAGATAGGTTAGACCGGGGTGCAGTCAGATTTAATGTGCTACTTGTTATTTAGAGAAGTACTCATGTTGGGTCTAAGGATATGTTCTAATTATAAAATTTTTGATTAATTTGATGTATGACTCAAATTACATTAATTTAATCGAAGTATTAATTATAAAATAAATTATAAAATAAAAATGATATAATATATTAATAAAAGTTATATAATTAATTTTATTTAAAAATCATTAAAACTACTTTTACTTATTTTTTAATTAAAAAATCACTAAAATCAATTATTAATTTTATTTATTTTTCTTCCAAAATTTTTATTATTTCAACTTTTTTTTATTTAAATTTTTTTCTTACAAAGTGAATGCGGCGTAATGCACTGATATTTATGCTATAATTCAAATTTATTCATATCTATAAAAGGTATTATTATTTTAAAAAATAAAAAATATGTTATTTTTATTTCATTTTTAATAATCTAATTTTTGTTATTAAATTTTAAAATATTAATTAATTCACATAATTTTTAATATTTTTAATATAATATTATGAATATTTTTTTTATATATACTAATAAACATAAACATGATATTTATAATTAAAAAATAAGTAAAATTCTTAAAAATTTTTTTTATTTAGATATATTTTTTAATTTAATATTTTTAATAAATTTCTATAAATATTAAATAAAATTTTAAATTTTGATCAACAAATCCAATCAAAAGATCCACTTGCTAACTTTCCGATGATTTTATTTATACTTGGGTACGCAATGTCAGTCCGCGAAGCAAAGAAAAACAAGGGAGAAAAAAAAAAAAAAAAAGAAAAAGAAAACTGCAAATTTCCCTCGCTATATAAACAGAACAAAACTCACAAAACAAAAGAAAAGGAGGGTGTTTTCTTTTAAATTTTTTTCTTTAATTTCTTCTATCTTTGTTTGATCTGATAAACAGCAGTTATTGAGAAAGAGCGATGGGGAGTGATAGCAAGACCAGTGGTAGTGGGGGCAGCGGTGGTGGCGGAGGACAGATACCGGCGGCGGTGAAGAACGTTGTTCAGAACCTTAAAGAAATTGTTAATAATAACTGTACGGACTCGGAGATCTACGCCGTCCTTAGAGACTGTAATATGGACCCTAATGACGCCGTTCAACGCCTTCTCTCTCAAGGTTTTTCCCTCCTTTTTTTTTTTTTGGTATATATTAATAAAAGTATTTGTTTTCTCTGTTTTTTGCTTTTATTTTGTTTACGACACTTATTTGTTTGGTTGCTCAGAAAACTGAAAACAAATATAGTGTAAAAGGTTATTGCTTCTTTTCCCCTTAATATGTTTTCTTATAATATTTTACTGGGAAAATGATTTTTTTTTAAATAGTTTTTAGCAATTCGTTAGAGTTTTTATAAGTTTTCCATTTTTTTTCCTTTCTTTCCCAATTTTTGCCTTTTTTTTTTAATTTTTTTTTCGGAGAATAGTTGATAACCTAAAGCAAAAAATTAATAATTGATTTTCTTTTGAGTCCTTCAATTTTGCAGAAAAAAAGTTGGGGGTGTTATTGCACTGGATAAAATCTCTTTGATGGCTAGAGGTTTATTTATTTATTAATCTTTCTTGTGCTTGGTTCTTTCTTGGCGGCTAAACAACTGAATTTACTTGAAGCTATTTCAAATTTAGTCCAAGAACACTGTCAACCAAGGCTTTGACGGTTCTTGGCTAGTTTGGCGTTGTTCTTAGTTCTGTATCTAAAATTGAGAGATATTTAGTAAATTATAATTTTCAATTTTGTAGATACTTTTCATGAGGTGAAAAGCAGACGTGAGAGAAGAAAAGAGGTTTTTTTCTTTTCAATTATGTGCTTATTTTTTTCTCCCTTATTGAATTGATTTTTTTCCTTTTTTTATCTTTATTTTTGATTTTTATTGTTTCTTAATATGTCAGATGAAAGAGACACAAGAAGAAACAGCTCGAGCTAACAATGGTACATCTAATCGTGGTGTTAGAGGTGGTAGTGAACATTCTCTTGAGTGGAGTGGATTGATACAAATCGGCTCCCATGGTATGGTCTTTGGAGCATGTATGCATTTGTGGCATCATTGTAAAGTCTTGTTTTTCTGGCACTCTTAATATGACATTCTATTCTTTGTCGCAGATCTTGGTAAAGCTGTATATGGGAAAGAGAATGGTTCAGTTGCTTCTCTTCCATATTCTGCTTCTTCCACATTACGTGCAACCGGACAAACTTGGAATAAGCAGCCCTCCCCTCAAAGGCTAGTTGTGTAATGAAGCACAGTGGTTGTTTTTTTCTATAATGTATCCTTGTCTGATTCTTAAGTCTTAACAGCATATAAATTGGTCTAGCTTATTGATATTTTTACGTGCATATCTTTTTCACTTCGCTTTCATCTTATATACGTTTAATGTGTTCTTGGCACTCATCTTTAGGATGCATCATACTCTATTGATTTTTCTTTTTCTTTTTATGCTTTTCCTATTTAATGAATAGATGCTGTGATATGTTTAACCTTGATTAGTTTGCTGCTTGATGAAATGTTTACTCATTCATTTTAAGCATCTTCTATTCTTCTGCAGCAATTCTTTTAATGCTGATAATAGAAGACAATCAATAGGAACAGTTGATATGATTGATTCATCTTTGCAACCATCTACTGGTTCACAATCTGCTTGGGTTGGGGCCACCTTAGGGCATGTTACTATGGCTGATATCGTAAGAATGGGTAGACCACAGGGCAAAGGCTCACATGTGGCTCATGAAACATCTTATACCCTTCAAGATGCTGTTCCACCAAATTCAGTCATCGACCAAATGAAACCTTCTGTTGCAACTTCAGCTTTACAATTTGGACCACAGCAAGATTTGCATTCTTCAAATTTGAACATAACTAGTGAATCTGGAAGGAAATCTAGTCAGCATGATTTTGATAATGAATGGCCTGTGAATTACCTAATAACAGCTCCTGATGATATTGGTGCTACAATGTGTCCAAATCAATTGTACTTACATAGTAACATGGCTAATTTGTCAAGTAACAGCTGGTCAGACAATATTCTAGCATCAGAGAGCAGTTCTTCCAGGGAGAATCTTAGATCTGGTCATGCCACCTCTGCTCGAGCTTCTGATAAACAAATATTCATGAATGACTCTGGAGTAACATCTGAACATGGTGATAATCTGTGTAAGGATGCAAGTTCACCTGATTCTTATCAGCAAATCTATGAGCCCGAGGAAGGTAAATTTTTGGGTTCTGAGTTTGATTTTATTGGATTTTCTATTTTCTTTATTTGATTTTTAATTGAACTAATGACAGACTTTTTTAGCATAAAGTGGATGGGATGCTATATAATAATCATGGTTTCTGCTGATCAGTGTTTGTACTTTGATGATTATTGCCATTTAGAATGTCTCTTGGAATCTCATTAGAGTGAAGAACTTGGATCTCTTTACAGATTTCTCCAAGATTTTCTTCTGCTTTGTATTGTGACAGTTATTAATAATATGCATGCTATCATTTATTCTCCATTTTAGAATGTTCTATAGGAGTATAGGTCCATTTTAAAATTTTTAGTGCCTAGTAGAAAGTGGTGCTATTATTATTATTATTGTTATTATTATTGAAAAAATATTGAATGTGGTTTTTTCTGACTAAAGACAAGGAATTTCAGCTTAGACCTAAAAATGATTCTGTTTAGTTAAATCCTCTGTGATTTAAAATTGCATTACGGTCCCGTAAAACCATATGTAGTAAGTATGAGCTTGTGATAGATACAGGTCAAAGGAAGTGGTAGGTTGTTAATTTACATTTTTGTTTAGTCTTCGTGGAAGAAAACAATGCAACATGGAACAGTTCTTTGTTTTGCTATTATCATTTTTATCTATTGTTGAAAGTACAGAATAAGGGTTTAGGAGAGATGGGAAAAAAAAGTTTCTGGTATTCTTTGTCTTATATGCAGAGAACAAAAACTGTTGTTGATAGTAGAATATTACAGACTTGTTTATTCTGCACTTCTTCAGGTGCTTTATTTAATTGGTTGAATGCGAAGTGCCCATTGGAAAAATAGCTTTACCATATGGAGTTATAGCCTTTAAATTCCTAGCCTGAGAAATATAATTTCATTTGAAAGTTACTGCAGTTAGGGTACTTTAGGTGCAGCACTAACTACATGCATTACTCTCTCTTTCTATTCTTCTGTAGTTTCCAATGTATGCTAGATGGCTGGTTCATGCATTGTGATACTTTGCATTCTAGAATAGCTAAACGCTTATGGGTGGTTGGTTTTACCGTGCTTTTTGTATTTGTGCAATGCAGTAAGAAGTCAACATTGAATATTTATTTTGATCTTACTTTTCACCCTCTGGTATCCAATCTCAGAAATAGGTAGCGTTTCTATTATATCTACGCCAAATCCTGCTTTATCTTTGTCTGATGATGCCATCAAAGCTGTATCATCAGCTGCTGTGAACTTACAACAACTAAGTTTAGGGGAGAAGCGAGCAGTGACTCCTACAGAAGATGACCATCGAGTGGTGCTTCCAAATTATTTGCAAGCCTTTTCTGCTGACTGCTCACATTTGAGCTTTGGTACCTACAAATCTGGCAAGATTATGGCATTGTCTCAGCCAAAAGCATCTGGTTCCTTGATGAATGACTTGGAAGAGAACTTGACAGTATCAAATTCTCATACATCCTCTATGCCTTTAAACTCTAGGTATGCATCTCTTTGTTTAGATCCTGTTTTGGCTTCCTTTTTCATGGTAGTTCATGATATTTTTTGATGTCTTTTGCAGGGACTTAGCATATCCTGATGAAGGGCAGCTCAAATTTGATTTTGATACTCATAGAGCAACTGCGGATTCTAGGTACTACAGTCCACCCAAATTTTCGCAGACAGAGCTTAAGAAAATAGATATTCCCGATGCAACGGTCCATGGGAATGATTATGTCTCCCATTCTTCTATATCTGGTTCTATTTTCAAGAATATCCAACAACCAAGTTCTGCTTTGCCTGTTGTGATTGACCAAAATGCTAGGAATCTTTCTCCTTTGCCAAGTGAAGTGGTAAGCAGGTTTTTTTTCCCTTTTCCCCTCTCTCTCTCTCTCTCTCTCTCTCTCTTGTTGCATTGTGGTGCTCGTGCAGCTCGTTGTCTCATTGGCTGCTATGATATTTCTGGGTTAGTAGGCTTTTGTGAAAAAAGAAGCGGAAGTATTTGCTAATGCATGCTGTTATACGAAACAGCATTAGCAACATTTCATTAAGTTGCAAGCTTGTCAGCTATCCCTTTCTTGCGTTAAAACGTTTATAGCCTTTTATTGTGCATATGGAATACATAATAATTCCTGTCGTCAGCCTCCTTAAGTAATGTTGATTACCTGGTCAATGCTCAGCATGTCCTTTTCTCTTTGGTGCCTATTTCATTCTTACACTAGCTTTTTTCCCCTTTGTGTTTATAAAAGTGTGGTGCTTATACTTGCTTGTGCAATCACTTGTTGATTTATTTCTGATTTCAGTTTTTCTTGAAGTTTGCACTGATCTTGTGACTTTTGGGTCCTAGAAATCATATTCGAACTCTGTGCCTAACGATATATTGGCAACGGCCATTCAGTCTATAAAAGCAAGAGATTCTGCTGCATTTCTTGCGTCACAGTCAACTTCACCAAGAGACAGCAATTCTGCATCATCCAATAAGAGCCCACCTGCATCTTTGTTTGAGGTATGAAATCAAGAATGTATTCTCCTGGGTTCCTCAAAAAGTTTTCGAGCTAGCTAAAATAGATTTTAGTTGTGACTCTTTTCATGTTGATAATTATGGTCGAATCAAAACACGCCTCTTTTCAACTGCATGTTTGGAAGACATCCTTCCTTATTGTGGAAAAGCTTTAATACCATTTTGTTGCTTTCTTAAGTGTGTGGATAAAAGTTATTGGCTTTTATCTTGTTATATGCAAAGTACTAAATCTGAGGACTATGAGTAGTTGACTACTGGCCATATAATGTTGGATATTACCCTAGATTTTACTCTGTTGGGTTGATTTTCTGAAATATGGTAGGGCTAGGTATGGACTTTCAAATGAAAGATCTTTAGACCACTTACAAACTACATTATTCTTTGTATGATTTACTGTGTCTTTTCATGTAGATTGGTGTCAAGTTTCTGATGAATTACTGGCTGTCTTTTTCGTTATTAGACGGCTAACATGTATTTGTATTATGTCATTGTGTCAAAAGTTTGGTGAATCTGGCATTGTGTTCCTGTTAAACTAGGATTTGAGTGCCCTGTGCTAGTTTAATGGACTTGAGGAATTAAATTATTTTTAATTGGTCTGTTAATTCAGGTTTCAAACCCTGGAGCTTTTTCGGTATCCCACCCATCCTCACAGGCCCTGCTGGGTGCCTACCTTGCAACTGGACCTGTACATAATGAGCATTTGTTAGCACATTCTTGTTCTCAGACGGGGTACCCAGCCGTACATCAAGGCCAGACATATACAGTATCTGCTTTTGAACAAGCATATCTAGATGGGAATGTATTCCATGAATCTCTTACAGGGATAAAGTACGATTTTCCACACTACAGAGGTGCTAGCATCAGCAGTTTGCCTTTGTCGGGTTCTTTCACAGGTTATCAAAGTTCTGAGAGTTCTGCTGATATTCTGGGAAGTTTTCTGGACAATCTATCTGTTGGTCCAGCGGGCAGCAAAGTTGGTTATGATGACTTTTTACGCTTTCAGTACAGGAGCGGAGGAGCCAAGTTGAACGGACTTCAACAGGTAATGATAATAGGCATACATGATGATGTGATGCATGTAGTGTAATATTTTACACTTAGAGCATGGACCACAGTACTTACTGTTTCTTTCTTTCATCTTTTATATCTTTTGTGTTACCAGAATTATGGACATGGTTCAAGAACCACATCGACTATTCTGGATAGTGCATATAACGGTTTACAAGGCCAGAATCACCTGCTTGCTGGTTATCGACAGGGCCGGCAAGCAGGGATCACAATGGAACAGCAACAGCAGCAGCAGCAGCAGCTGCAAAATATTCGAGATATGATTTTCAATAGTTCTCAAGGCTCATCATCTAAGCAACCACCCCAATTTTGGCAGCAAAGCTACTAACATCATTTTGTTTGGTATTACAGTTCAATCAAAGATTTTGATTTTGATTTTTTTTTTTTTTTTTAATTTTTGAGTGCTGTGGCAATGTCCATTTGTAGATACTTAAAAAGAGTAGTTTGACTTGGTAATGGCCTCTGCTCCGACATTGTATTCTATCTAATTTCATGTTGGGGTATGATTTTGCAGCGATTAGCAATGGTCTTCCATGTGAAACTCGTGGATTAGTTATTGATTTGATTAGTTAATTTTGCTGTCTTTTAGTAATATTAATTTTTGCAAAAAAGCAGAAGTTTTGATGCGGGTATTTGTTGGGAAAGACAATTAACATGATTGAAGGTTCAGTTGGAGGTAGGCAGTTTAATATACAAGGTTGGTACCACTTAACCATCTCCTAATCTTCAATCATTCTTTCTGTTTCTCACAATAAAATTATTGATTGAAAGTTTGAAATCCACTACTTAAAGTGGCATGGGGACCTGAGTTTCTGTAAATCTCTTTACTTGGTTTGGGAATTTCTCAAGGGTTGCTTGAATGGGGCAAGGCACAGATTTGAGGGCTCCCATGGATCAAATTCATAACCAAGAGCAAGAGAAAGGGAATCTCCATAGGCAAGGCATTGATGATGCAATACTAATGGCTCCCAAAATGCCGAAGGCAGTGAAACCAGTCAATGTAGCTGAGGGTGAGAACATCAGGAGGCCTCGAGGGAGGCCAGCAGGCTCCAAAAACAAACCAAAACCTCCCATTATCGTCACTCGTGACAGTGCTAATGCATTAAGAGCCCATGCAATGGAGGTGAGCTCAGGCTGTGATGTGAATGAGAGTTTAGCTAATTTTGCAAGGAGAAAGCAGCGTGGCATTTGTGTACTTAGTGGGAGCGGCTTTGTAACCAATGTTACACTCAGACAACCGCCATCGTCCGGTGCAATTGTTACACTACATGGCCGGTATGAGATACTCTCCTTGCTAGGATCAATCCTGCCACCTCCAGCACCACCTGGGATCACGGGGCTAACCATATACCTGGCTGGGGCTCAGGGACAGGTTGTGGGTGGAGGAGTGGTTGGTGCACTCATTGCTTCTGGTCCGGTTCTTATCATGGCTGCATCCTTCATGAATGCCACCTTTGATCGTCTGCCATTGGAGAATGATGATGAAGTTGCAGCAGCAGCAGCTATGCAGAATCAATATCACCAGAATGGTCGGCAGCACCATCACCTGGACGTTTCTGATTTGTATGGGATGCCACAGAATTTGATCACCAATGGCAATGCGCCTCCTGAGATATATTCCTGGGCACCGGGACGAACTATGTCAAAAGCCTAACTTGATTCACCAGCAAATACTTTGGAGATTCTCACATCTTCTAAACATCTTCATTTAGTGTTATTATTAAGCTTTTCTCTTAGCAGTATCTTCACAGCCTCAGTTGCTGATCCGTAATGGGATTATTGCTTTCTATTTGTAACGTTCTCCGGCCAAGCAAATCTTGTTTGAGTGCAGGTGTGATTTTAAATACATTGGATCTTCATCACCTTTCTTCTTCGTCAGTATCAGAAGTTATCCTGCACTTACATACCAATAGACTTAAACAAGTCTGCGCAAATAAATGGTATTATTGCTATTTCTTTTTATCCCACATATAAACATAGTCTTACAAGAAAGATACCAAACGTAAAAAAAAAAAAATGTTATACATATATATATATATATTAAATTTTAACTTTTGATTAATTTTTTTAAAAAATATTATAAGAATAATGTTATCAATTTTATTTTATAAAAAATTATTTAATGAATTTGATCATTTTTAGTTTTAGTATCAAGCTCAAATTATTACAAGTTTATGATTGGGTCGGATTTGCATTCGGTTCATTTCGAGTTCGGAATTTTTGAGGTTTTTCACTTCTTAGATAAAATTGAATTTGAATGGGTTTGAATTAAAGACTTGTTGTGGATGGGTTTTTGGGTTTGAATTCTTCCTAGAGCTCCAATGCTTCCAAAATCTTGCCATTCCTAACATAGCCACTAGTCACAGAATCCCATGAAACAATGTTCCTTGACTCCATTTTATATAAACAGTCTCAAGAACTAATCAATCTCTCCGCATTTAGCAAGCCCTATGACCATGGATTCCATGCAACAATGTCAAGTTCCAATTCTCTTCGTGAAGTACTCGCCAAGCTTCACTCACAATTTGCATATATATAAATGGTAAACGTTTCGTATAAAATGATCAGAGTCAAGACTCAAGCCCCAGTTTATAGCTCTCTCATGAAGGTTGTTGATGATGCACAAAGGATAGATCGATTAGCTTATGCAGCATAAAAATTTATAAGATAAAAGAAGTTAAAAGAAGTCAAATTTACTACTCCGGACGCACTTCAATGTTTAAATCAATAATGTTTTTGAAAAAAAAAGGCAAAACAATAAAATAGCAAAATACACAATGAATATTCCACTTAAAATTTTTGATTGATTGCTTTACTTTATATGCTTACTTGTATAACCTAAGGTTGACCTACCTTTCAAATGGGATGTTTAGCGTGACAAAAGATTTAAGTCCATGGACTTGGGCCTACATAGTTAAGTATAGCAAAGGTGTCTCTCATCACAGGCTAACCCTTAAATACTAAGGATAAGTTACCTTGCTGGTTGTACCGAGGAGTCTGCTAAGATGTTCTGAGAGAATTGAGAGAAGGCTCTAATGATGATATTCCATGCCAAGTGATTTGGGCTTTCGATTTGAGTAAAGACCAAGTAAGCCATAGTTCATGTCACCTACTAGAGATTTGGAGATGCGTCCAGGACACGGCCTAGCTGCTATGATGTCATTGACCAGTTTTGATGAGTTGGGCATCAATTATTTTTGAGGTCTTTCATGGCGGTACAGTTGTTTTCTAGTAGGGAGTAGGGAGAGTTATGGAAGATCCGATATATAAATATGGTAATGGAGTTTGGAGATGGTTTTGAGGGAGCAAAAACATTGTAGCATCACTATCTCTGGTTCATTATTTTCTAGGGGACAACCGAAGCAGAGAGGTTAGAAGTGTATATGGTCGGGTTGGACCAAAATTTGGCAAATATCTAGTCAAGCTAATTTTGAGTATTTTAACATTTAATTTGAAGAAATTATGATTCTAATTGAATTTTTTTAATTTTTTATTTGTAAAGGAGATTCTAGACCTTCTTTTTGAGTAAAAATTCATGCACCGACTACTAAATGAAATATTAGAGTCCAAGCCTTTAATATTTTAAAATCTTCAAATAAAATAAAGTAATTGACAAAAATATAATTTTTAATATCCATATTTATAATTTTACCGAATTTAATCCAATCAAATTCAAATGACTCAAATAATTTACGATCCAATTTTGAGTATGAAAATTAGAACTCTGATTAAAGTTGAGCCAATTACCTCGAAAAATTAGACTTTAACTAAGAAGCTGATAACTAGGGAGCATATTACTTACAATAGTTACATTACAATTAATCAATCAATATTCGAAGTTACGTATGGTCCATTTAAATACTATGTTTGAGTTTATGCTTATAAGTGATGGACCCTATATAATTCTTAAACGTAATAAAAAAGAATACAAGTGAAAAGCTCTGAGCAATGAGAACTTTAAATACCTCTCGAGGGCGGAGTGCTGATTAACGAGTGTAAAGTAAGAGAGAGTGCGTTGCTATGGTAACAGCTGTTTAGTTTGTATCTTTGTCTTGTTTTCTCAAGTGGACAAAAAATGACAGATTTTTGGGATTTACTTAGATTAATCTTGACTTTGCATTTCAAATTTGCGGATTGTTTGTTTTATTTTTAGATAGATAGATATACTTAGAGAGCTACCTTTCACTCAAATATTAAGAGAAAGATTAACGTGATGCAAATTGCAGACTCTCCCCAATAATGGGAACCAAGAGTTGCATCTTCAAGTTGGTACCCTATCTTTTCTAAGGCTTAAATAGAAGATTAGTTTTTTGAATTATTTAAGTCATTTTGGCTACTATTCTTTTATTTGGATCAATTTGATTCTTATTTTCGTCAATATCATATGAATTTAATGAAAATTAGTCACGTGGGATCATTCAGCTATTAATTTCGTTAAAATTTAAGTTAATTTTACCAAATTGATTCGAATGGCATCAACTCCTTGAAAAGAAATTAAGAACTAAACATATTTGTTATGCTAAAAAGATCCATGTCCAAATCTACAATATTTTTCATGAAATTTTGACGATAAAACTAGACAATGAGAGACGAAACAAGCCAGTAGGAAGATGAGCAGGTTGAGGTTGTGGTTGGTTTGGGATCTTGAGATTTGATCCTAAAGACAATTTCTCCATTATCAGACCCAACTGATGAATCTCAACTTAGAAGAAACCTTGGCAATTGAATCAATTAAAGCATTAGAAAGCATGAGTGTATCATCAAAGGTTCTGAAAATGAACATTGAAAAACAAGCTCAGATATTGGTAATATGATCTTTGGTACCTAGTTAAAGCATAGCTCAAAGAGTAATAATACTTATTGATGTAACAATGAAGATCCTATGAAGCTACCTGCAAAACAGCAAAGGTGAGAAACGCCTGAAGTTAGACTCCGTGGGATACTCCAATGCTTAAGTCAGTAAAGGATACTATAATTTAAGAATGAAGAGAGAACGAAGGAATTCTGATAGGTCATACCTCAAAAGTGCTAATGCTACCTCTTTATATAGGTCTTGATAGGAGCTATAGTTGATCTGAAACTCTCGGCAAGTAGAAGTTATATAGCAATTAAGCTTATTGCCTCAGTGGGATTTGAAGTTATCCAATCATCCTTCAATGCTTATCTTCTCAATAGAATCACACTTAGTGCGGAGTTTGTGAGGGGATAGAACAATACTATATAAGTGTCAAGTGATTTAATTTTAATTTAAAACAATAAAACAATTTTAAAGGTAACTTCAAATTGAATTAACCACTGACGTCGATCTCAAATTCGTCCGCTACCACCCACACCAATGCTTTCTCCTCGCAAGAAACTCTTCGTTTCAATCTCAACCTTTTGAAAAACCACCACTAGGTTCACCAAGTTCTTGCTTCCACGTTTATAAGACTCGGAATCAAAGCAACTTCTACTTCAACATCATTCATGAAATTATCAAATGTGGACTCAGAATTACAGATTGGATGTTTGATAGGGGATATAATTTTAAAGTTTACATTTGCATTCAGAGATACGAGCATTAGTTATGGTACCTGAGAACGACCAGGAGATTTTGATGACAAAAGCTTTGGCTTAATCAGTGTCAGAGTTTGAAAGGAATAACTATGGCATGGTTGAAACAAAAGAGCCATTGATTAAGAAGATGCTAAAGAGAGTTATAGTAGAAGATGGAGATCATGAAGAAGAAGATTGCATGATATGTTTGGAAAAACTCAAGGTTGGACAGGATGCTTCTCAGATACCTTGTTCTCATACTTTTCATGTTGATTGCATCCAAAAATGGTTGAAGCAGAGCCATTATTACCCTATTTACCTATTCAAAATGCCGACTAATTAGTTCTTCACTTTTTCTTGTTTCTAGTTTGTGGCTAATTTTTTTGTTTATTTTGTATGAAACAATTTTTAATATGGGATTATATTCTCAACTGAGTATCAAATGACTCAAGAAACATGCATTAAGATATTCTTGCAAAAGTCTTATGAATTGTACTAAATAGCATTTTTTTTAGTATAAAATCTGAATGTTCACAAGTCTCTTAGAAAAATCTTTTTTCTTTAGTTATGTGCTTTAAAATAAATTTGTTAGGCTCTAAAGTTCCTTCCAAATAAAATAAGATAAAATCATTATGTCTTTATGTCATTATGGAGTACATGTCAAGTTTCAGAAGATTGAATATCGCAAATATGGTGATTTTGTTATTTGTATCTGTATATTTTTATGTATTATGATATTATTTAAGGTGTTATATATTTATATAAGTTTTGGTCTATCAATAATTCATGTTATATAAATTTTGACGCGTTTATGTTTTTCATATCATATTTATATTAATTTTTGTATTATATTTTAATTATTTTTCATTTCATGTAATTGTATCGTATTCAAGACTTGGAGTTGAGTTGTCAAGTTTCAATTGTACAAAAATCCTAAAATCTTTAACAAGTCATAAAGCAAAGGGACAAAAAATTTGATAAATTAAAACAAAATTAAAAGATATATATTTTTTATCACTCCAACTAATCATCACCATAGTTTCTAAAAGAGTCATTTTTCACACAACTTTTCATGTTGAAAATATGATGAGGAAAATATTTATTTATCAAACTTGAAAGTTATAATTTTTTGATTTTCTTGAAATAAAGAAATCGTTTGATTTTTTTCTTAACTAAAAAGCTTGGATTCAAGGGTTTTTGGACTTGATCTTGAGTTGCTGGGGTCTGCTTCAATGGTTTTTAAGTGACTTGGTCTTGTTTTAGATTTGTTTCAAGGGTCTTGGAGACATGATCTTGAAATTTGCTTTAAAGGTCTTTGAGACTTGATCTTGAAATCTGCTTTAAGTGTCTTTGAGACTTGATCTTGAATCTGCTTTAAGGGTCTTAGAGACTGCTTCGAGGATCTAAAGACTTGATCTTGAAATCTGCTTTAAGGATCTTTGAAACTTGACCTTGAAATCTACTTCAAGGGTCTTCAAACTTAATCTTGTAAAACAAGGCCTACTCCAAGGGTCTTCTAGACTTGATCTTGAAGTGGGTTTGGCCTCCTTTCTATTGATAGAACAAGATCAAATAATAGCTTTCTTGAATTTCTTGAAAACCTTCGAGTGTTGTTCAAAAATTTCTTCATTTCCTTCGATTTTTTAAAGAAATTTTCTTAAAACTTTGGAAAGGATTTTGATCTTCAAAGTCTTTTATTCAGGCTTTTAATTCTAGGATTGATGTGTTGAATTGCTTAAAGGAAGTCTTCATTTATGATGCAGTCTGGTATATGAGAGAAAGTTCTTGAAGAATATGGTTTCTTTATAAAAGAGTTCCAAAAGAACTTATCTTCCTCATTTATCTATTAATTAATTGAATTACAGATAAAACTCCTTAATTTTTTGAATATGCAGTTTAAACTCATACTTAAGAGGAATACAATAGTTTAAGCTCTTGTTTAAAAGCAATTTTCTTTTGAATAGGCAATTTAAAAGCTCATGCTTAAGAGCTATACAATAGTTTAAGCTCATGTTTAAGAGCATCATAACAGTTTAAGCTTATGTTTAAGACCAATATAACAGTTTAAGCTCGTGCTTAAGAGCCTTTTTTTTTTAGATAGGTCATCTAAGCTTATGCTTAGGAGCAGCATTTTTTTAAGGAATAGTTTAAGCTCGTGCTTAGAAGCATCACTTTTTTAAAAGAATATTTTAAACTCATCTTTAAGAGTAACACAATTTTTTAAGCTCTTACTTAGGAGCATTATAATAGTTTAAGATTTGTCTATGAGCAATATGGCAACATTTTCAAAAACTTGCCATATACAAGTGTCATGGGCCACCCTAGTCAGTCTAGGCCCAAAAACACAAGTTACATTGAACAACTTGGCTCACCAAAATAAGCCAAATCTTTGGAGAGTTCTAGAAGGCTTAGTTTCTAGAAGCTTGGAGATACAGTTAAAAATAACTACTCCAGCTTATTTAAAATTATATAGAGATAAAGTTATTAAAATTTAAATTTATCTTGAATTTTAGATTTTGTAGATAAGTGTAAATCCTAGCCATTCATTAGACTTAATCTGAGTCGGGAATTCAACTATAAATAGAGGCCTCCCAGCCTCATTTGTATCATCAAACACTTGAGAAATACATTTGAGCATTCCTCTCTATTCTCTTTGTGTTCTTATTTTCTACTTTTTTCTTTTAAGCTTTTAGCTTTAGTGCCTTTGGGGAATTTAGATTCTCCTTTTGAGTGTTTATAGGCTGACTTAGGCATACAAGGAAGCAAAACTTAAGCCTAAGGCTGTGCGGTTTACTAGGCTAAAGTCCGAGCCCATGACACAAGCGCATATTATCTTTACTCAAACGACTTTTTTCTTCTCTAAACTAAATTGTCATTTATTCATTCAGGGTAACTAGCATTTTAGACTTTCTTTGAGTTGAATTTTCGTGTCTAGATGGCATTTCTTTTCCTTGAGGTAACTTTGGCTTTGCAACTTTGGAGCTTTGGATGGTTGTCTAATAATTTTGGCTTTAGTGGGCACCTTCACAAGTTTTGAAGAAATTTTCTTTCGACCTCTTCGATGTGTGACTAAAGTCCAACCATCACCATCTTCATTTTTTTTTTGAAGGAAATGGTTGCCCTCATTCCCTTGGAGATTCTTCATCATACTTGTGCTTAGAGCCAATATGATAGGATCAAAAGAGTTGAATTTTATGATTCAATCCAACTGATTGGATTGAGAAACCATGCTAATTGATACCAGATTTGATGACACTATTTCTTCTTTAAACTCAATTTTCCTTCTTCATAGAGTTGCATGATTTTATCTTTTAAAACAAATCACTTCTCTAAAGAGTGGCTAATTAAGCGATGATACTTGCAATAATTAGGGTCTACTTTATCAACTTTTTCAAATCGTTTCATATTTGGAAACTAAATCAACTTAGCCTTTAGGAGTTCTTTAAACATGCTTGAGACATCAAAATCAAGGAAAATGATATTTTTTTCTCACCTTACCTTCAAAAGTGATTTTACCTTGGGTAGGAACAAATTTCACCTTTTGAGACTATTTTGATATAAGAGATACCTAAAGAGGTTTGGCACTTACAACAATAGAGTGATTGCTTTTTTTGTTATTGGAAAAGGTTTTGGCTTTTGTGTGGGTGTCTTCTTTTTCTTTGCCTTTCTTTAGCTTTTGGACATGGGGACCTTTATTTCTAGCAACTATCATAATCAAATCCACGTTACGAGCACGAGTAATAAACTCTTCAAAGGTCTTAAGCTTATGCCTTGAAGAATGTAACCCAAAAGCCAATTCATGCTTTGTATGCACAGGTCAATGGTAGAAGACTAAAAAAATTTTTCTTTGCAACTGAGGCTCAAATTCCTCCATTTATGGATGTAGTTAATGACTGGCTTGTTTTTCCATTGGTGTGAATTTGTGAGTTCAATCATGTTGATTACGCGACAGGTGTTGTAGAATTGATGAGAAATTCATACTTTAGTTGTTCCCAGCTATCAATTACCTTAGGCTCAAGATCAATGTACCAATTGAAGGCATTCTTTTTAACGCTCAGACAAACTGCTTCAACATAAGATATCCAATAGGGCCAGCATCATTGTAAGTTTTCCAAAAGTGCGCAACATATTGGCATGGATTTTCTTTGCCATTAAACTGTTGGAACTTGAAGTTTTATAATTTTAATGCATCTTCAAGCGATCAATCTTTTAAGAATATGGTTTAGCATAAGTATAGGAAGGTGGAGCAACACTTTTAGCATGATCTTTGATAGCTTATTTACTGAGCTCTTTGAGTTGATCAAAAGAAACTTTTTAAAATTCTTTTTCAACAGCCATGGTAGGAATTTTATCAACTTTTTAGAGAACTTGATCTTGATTTTGGCTTGCAACAGCTTGGTTGTTGCCACTTAGAGTTTCAATTTTTTCCATCATGAAAACAATTTTATCATCCTTTTCTTTTATGCTTGTTGTAAGGGATTTCACATATTTTACTAGAAGAGTCACTTTTTTCAAGAGAAGTAGTGCTAGTTGTCATCATAGCCATGACATCAAAATTTGATGATGAGTGTTGATGAAGTGATGTAGAGATATTTCTTCCTCTAATTTTTAAGTTGGAGAATACCTGAGATTTTAATTGCTAAAAAACTTTATTTGAGGGGCTATTAGAATTTGAAACATGAACTTCGAAGAAAAGAGATGAAAGACAATGATTATCCCACTAAGCGTGCTAAAAATTTGTACCCATAAATTTTGTATCAAAAATATGACGAGGAAAATTTGGAGGCAGATAAAAATTTTATTTATCAAACTTGAAATTTACAATCTTTGGATTTTCTTAAAATAAAAAAATCCTTTGATTCTTTTCTTCAACAAAAAAGCTTGGATTCAAAGGTCTTTGGACTTGATCTTGAATTGATGGGGTCCGTTTTAATGGTCTTTTAAATAACTCGGTCTTGATTTAGATTTTTTTTTAGGGGTCTTGCAGACTTGATCTTGAAATTTGCTTCAAGGTTCTTTAAGACTTAAATTTGAAATATGCTTTAAGGGTTTTTGAGACTTAATCTTGAATTGATGGGGTCCGTTTTAATGGTCTTTTAAATAACTTGGTCTTGATTTAGATTTTTTTTAGGGGTGTTGCAGACTTGATCTTGAAATTTGCTTCAAGGTACTTTAAGAAATTAAATTTGAAATCTGCTTTAAGGGTCTTTGAGACTTAATCTTGAATCTGCTTCAAAGGTCTTTAGACTTGATCTTAAAAACTACTTCAAAGTTTTTTGAAACTTGATCTTGAATCTGCTTCAAGGTTTTTTGAAGCTTGATCTTAGAATTTGCTTCAAGGGTCTTTAGACTTGATATTGAAATCTGCTTTGATGATTTTTAAACTTGATCTTGGAAAAAAGGGCTTGCTCCAAGGGTTTTCTAAACTTGATCTTGAAAATGGATTTGATCTTTTCTATCGATGGAATAAGCTCGGAGAGCAGCTTTCTTAAAATTTCTTAAGAACCTTTAATCATCTTTGAAAACTTAGAGGAATCTCCTTAAAACATCAAAGAGGATTTGGATCTTCAAAGTCTTCTCTTCAAGCTTCTAACTTCTGGAATTGATGTGTTAAATCACTTAAGGAAATCCTTATTTATAGTGCCAGTCTACTAGGTGAAAGAGAGTTTGTAAAGAATATGGTCTTTTTTAAAGTTCCAAAATAACTTTTTTGGAACTTGTCTTCCCTATTTATCTCTTAATTAATTTAATTTAATTGAAAATAAAACTCCTTAATGAATTTAATTAGAGATAAAACTCTTTTATTTCTTTCTTAATTAATTTAATTTAATTAGAGATAAAATGAATTTTTTTTAAAAAAAAATTGATCTCGTTATGATAGACTCTAAAAGAATATCACTTTTTTATTTATCTCTTCACTGAGTTAATTTAATTAGAGATAAATTTTGATTGGCCAAAATTTTCTCCTTTTTACAAATGCTCCCTCAAAACTTGGTTATGTACAAGATTTTGATGACTATAGCAAGTGAGCAAGTCTTGAAATTTGATTTACTTAGGATGTCAAATTTTGATTTGCACTTTTGCATTATCTTAAGAAGATTTGCTAGTAGAGAGAAACTTATAATCCAAATGGATAATGAGCCAACATTGGCTTGCATAGAAGAATGGCATACATAAATTATTAATGTGCCAAAAGTTATATAAATATATAACGCTTTGAATATGATTATTATGATATGAAAAATAAAGCAAACATGATGACGTATGATGCAAAATAGAGAGTTATTGAATAGTGTCAATTATACTAAAAAATATGAACACAACTCGAATTCGTAAATGTATTAAAATCTATATAAAACAAATTATTAACATATCAATATTTATATAAATATATAAGACATTGATTCAATTTTGACACAAAAATAACATCAATATAATATAAATACACAAAATAAAAAAAGTCACAAAAAAGTTTTAAGCAATCCTTGAGATTAATTTAGTATAATAGTTTAAAGATATAATGCGTGCTTTAATTTCTTATTATGCATGCATGATGGCTTTATTTTTATTTTATTAATTTATTATATAAATATTTATATAAATAAAAAAGATAAAATTATGAATCTACTAAAAAAATTTTTAATTTGATTTTGAGGGTTGAAAATTTATGTATTGTTTAATAAGAAATTTTGTTTCTATATTGAATAATATATGGAACAAAAGTTTATATTTTTTATTTTATAAAGTTATTAATTATTTCATGTTTCATTTATAAGTTTTTGTAAAGGACTTTATTTAATATTTTAATAAAAGTTATTACTCAAAATTTTAATTAAATAATAGAGTAGTTCTTAAATTTTCTGTCTTTCTCTTATTTTTTTTGTTATAATTTTCAACTGAGCTATTATTACCATCAGTTTTTTTTTTAATGTAATAATTTTTTACCGTAAAACATTCGAACGTAAGCTTGAAATTTGTCATTCGAAATTTGTCTTGAATTGGATTGGTTATTCGTGCATTGACAATTTATTATTATTTATTATATTTAAGAATATTTTAATATTTTGTTTTTTTTATTTTATTTAGATTTTTCTTATAATCTTTTATTTAGATTTTCTTATAAAATAATTTTTGTTATTTGTTAGTTATTTTTATGTTTAACAATTAAAATATAATTTTAAATAAAAAATCAATTTCTATCTATTTTATATATTAATTTTGGTCGATTTATTAATATTAACTCTTAATAAGCTATGTATTGCTACTTATATATCAACTATCAAGCATAATACATAGCATAATTTTAAAATAAAATTTCAACAAACTAACAAACGTTTTAGTTTTTAAAAATTTAATATATTAGTTTAAATATTTTCCTTAATTATTTTATATTTACTTTAACAAGCTTTTACTATGCATGTATCTTAATTTTTTTTTTTTTGTAAGGTAAAAGTATAAGCTATTTATAAATTTATTTCATTTTAAATTAAACTATTTAAATAGCAAATTGATAATTTAATTAGGAAAATTATAAGCATTTGATTTAATACTTAACAGTTAAAGAAAAAAGGCTATTTTTTATAAGTTATATCTCTTCATATAATTATAGTTAATTTGATAATACTGCAACTTTTTTTTTAAAATAAAAATCAAAATACTTAGTAGTAAAATCTTCTTTAATTAAAAACAAAAGCATACTTTATAGTCTTTTAGACACAAAACATTATGTGGTAATGATTCAACAAAACTAAACCTCTATAATGTTAAAGCAAAATCCAATAAAATAAAAAGCAAACTTAGGTTAGATATCAAAAGTGAAAAGGAAATTATTTTTCATAAACTCAACTGAATATCGAATTTGAAAATTTATTTTATTTTTTAAAAAATATTAAAAATTATTTTTTATTAATATTTATATATTTTTATAATTAAATTTAAATAAAATATTTTTATTAATAAAATAATAATTC
>JBBYHK010241121.1:17253-29905 GCA_038382065.1 Adansonia grandidieri | reverse complement strand
ATTAAATTGATAATAAAAAAAATTTCATAGATTCAACTTTTAATATGATTTTTTTTAAACATCAATTATATATTTATATATTGCTGGTGAATGATCACCTATCTTTTAAGATTTGTTATTCTGTAATTAATATATATAGTTTTTATAAAATATTTTATTGTTTATCCAAAACCAAGAAGAGAAACGTGCTACATACAGAAGACTATCGTGTTGAAACAAACAGGTATTACGTTATCATGATAATTATTTTTTAAATATTTATTTTTAATATTTTTAAATATTAATATAAAATTTAATTTTAAAATATATAAAAAATTTTAAAAGTTAAATACATTTATAATAAATATATATTTATATTTAATATTCGTTTGAATTTAAATATCATCAAACTATCCTAATTTTGCAGCCTATCCTTTGTGGGGAGCCCACTAAGAACTGCCATCCAACTGATTAGTGCATATTTGGGACACAATTGTATATATCTTCTCTCCTTCTTTTGACTAATGCATTCCTATATCTGCTTTTATCATTGTGTAGGGACTATGGATAGGCTTTAATATGTGGCATCTCGAGCCAAGTTGCCACCCTACCGTTAATCACATTTCAAATAAAAATAGACTAATGATTGATATTTCAGCAGAAAAGAAATTGGGGTACCCTACATTCTGTTTAATCAAGTCTCCGGGAAAAGACGAGTGAACATTACAAAATAAATAATTTTAAAAAAATAATAATAAAAATATTTTTTAAAATTTAACAATATTATATATAAATATTATTTTAAAAATAATTATTAAAAATAATTTTTGATCTAAAAAGTTTTAAAAACGATTGAATCTTCTTTTAAAGATAATCTTCAACTTCTTTAAATTTTGAAGCAAACCCGAGATTCCATGGATAGAAAACAAGGCGTATACAGCAAGTGTAACTTTTTGAAGAGGTAATCTTTAGCGCAAGATGGTGCAGTTACTTGAAGCAGCATGTTGGGTAAGGTTTTGCAAGCATGGAGTTTACAGGAAACTTATTCAAATGTTAGGTTATTTATTTATTTTTTATGAATTAAATTTTAAATATAATTTTAGATATTTAAATTAATTTATTTTAACTTGAATTATTATTTAATAATAAAAATATTTTTTAATTTATTATAAAAATATAAATATTAATATAAAAATAATATTTTCTTATTATTGTGAATAATAAAATCAATGAACTTTTGAATATCTTAGACTCGATCCAAGCTGAAACAAAAAATTTTTAAATCACGATTTAATCCGATTTATGAATAAAGTTAGGTAACAAATCCATTGACAACTTGTTTGGGGATTTAATTAGAAATCGTGGGTATTCCAATTATTGCATAACTTGTAATAATATGACAAGTTATATTGGTTTAGTAAGGTTATGGTAATGAACATGCAGATAACTTCAAGATTGCACTATGTTTGGTTTTTTTTTTTAATCAATGCTGTGATTGGTAGTTAAATATAGGTTTAGTTTTTTTTCATTATTTTTTCATTCATTATTATTTAATACAACTTTAATCATCATCTATAAATTTAACTTTGATGATAGATATAAATAGTGTTGATAAATATATTAAAAAGATAAAAAAATAATGGATAAAAGCCTAACTCATTAAATATATATAATTGCCATTAGTTTTTTTTAATTAATATTTTGGAACTTTCTAAGTATACTGGGATTGAATTTTAAAATTAGTGAAGCCTTTTTTTTCTTATATACCAAGAACTCTGATCAAAGAATCTGGGATTTGATCAATTAATTTATATAATTATTATTAAAAATAATATTTAATAAATTTTAAATTTTAATTTTAATTATTGTAACTTTTTTTATCTCTAGATTGTGACTTTCTTATACCAACCATACTTCGGCTTTTAACAGTAGTCTCATGGGCTGCGCTGCAAGCAGAAAAAAATTGATTCTAAGCTCAAGCCAAATTTGGCTTCACTTGATAACTTAAATTATTGATTAAAATATATTTAAAAATTTAATTTTTATTAATATTTATATATTTTTATAATTAAATTTAAATAAAAATTATTATTTTGCTCACTATAAATTAATTTGAGCCAAGTTTATTGAGCTGTTTGCTCGTAAACATAAATAGGTCTACTTGATAATAAAAGAATTTATGAGCCTGCCGGCGATCTAAACAAAATTTAAATTCTTTGTGCAGATCCTAATTCAGCCCAATCAAAATCATAAAGCTGAATTATTTTCTAAAAATATTAAAAGAATTATTTTTAATTCAGCGTTATCAAATTTATAAATTTAAATTATTATTTATATAATTTAAAAATATTAAAAATTTATTTTTATATTAATATTTATAAATTTTATAATTAAATTTATATAAAAATTATTAATTTATTAAATAAACTGTAATTTAAATTAAACTTACTCGAATTATAAAAAAAAACTAAACTCAAAGTTATTGAACCGTCTCATCGTTATTCTGGTCAACCTTCTTGCAGGAAACAACTGAAACAGACAGACCCCTTTTTTTTTTTTTTTTTTGGCGAAATTCAGCCGCAATCTTATGAATTGGACCAAGATCCCTGCAAAATCTATGAGATTATGCCAGTAGCAAAGTCCTCTTATTCTCCCTGAAAACAATCAAAGGCTCAGCTGATAATAAAGATTAAGAACAAGACCCAGGTTTTATGAAAAGTTTTTGGGGCTGAGAAACTTTCCAACCACCCTGGAATTCAATATATCAATGGCTTCCACAAATTTAAGGCAGCAAGGTGTCTTGTTTTGGATAATGGAAGCCCCCCGGTTTGATATGTAGAAATCCATGAGTGCATCAAATGCACCAAACTTCACCACCCTGATCTCCAATGGAGAAATGTAATTGATCTTCCTAAAGAATCTGTAAGTGAAATCCAGCGATTCTTCAACTCTCGAGCAGCATTCTTCCATTATCTCGGCATCAAGTTTCAGATGATCATCATCGGTGTTGCTGTCTTTCAGCTTGAGCTCCCAAAACAGTACGTATCGAACTGTTGCCGACGAAGTATCCGAGTAGCTACTATATGCAGTTAAAAGGTAACCATGGGGTTCAAGTACGAGTTTTGCTTCGGCAATTGCCTTCGAGAGGTCGGCTTCACTTGTTTTTTCCATATCAACACTCAAAGCCACATTTTGTCTCCCGACAAATTGAAATTTTGGAGATTTGTTGTGGAAACCAGTTACCTTGAGAATATCCCCAACTCTGTATCGATAGAGGCCTGGAAAGACAAATTAACAGACGAATTATTAACCAAAAATTATGCTTAAATGGTTAAAATGGCTACATATAAACTTGTTCGTGATTGCGCAACCCATCCAGTCCGATCATAAATATGAACATTTTTAGTTTGAGTCGAAATTACTATTTACATAATAAAAATTATTTTATTTAAATTTAATTATAAATATTAATATAAAAATATATTTTTTAATTTTTAATATTATTTTAAATATTAAAATGGGTTTTTGAGATAACCCAACTCAGACCTAGATAAAAAATGAAAAAACTTTAGTTGTAGTTTGATTTATGAACACATTTAGATAAAAAATAATATCTACGAAATATTATTGTAACACATGCCTTTCAAAATCTTTTTGTAAAAATAAATCGCTAAAAATGCATTTTCGATAAAAAATTTCATCCACAGTGCTTAAAATATATTGAAAATAGATATTTTCGATGGATATTTTTAACAGAAAATTTTGAGAAAAATACGAATTAAATTTTCAACTATGAATGTTAAATAATTCAACATTTTCAACGGAAATTTTGTAAAAAAAAAAAAAGTGTCTTTTCTAAAAATTTAAAACTTTTTGTAAGGGAGAAATAATTCTTTCACTATAGATGAGACATAAAACTTTTTGAAATCTAAAGAGTGAATCTTAACCTGCCGAAGTGTGACAACAACTTCATAACACTGACCGACCTTCACATTAACGAGATCAACAGGTTCAACATCGCCATTCTCATACTTTTCAATGGATTCCTCGTCGGAAACGCCATTAATTTGAAGTTTTTGAGAATTTTCTTCGCTCTCTTTATTTACTGGTAGAAATTCAAAGTAGGCCATATTTGGAAGAAACGTGTAAGAGACGTCCGGGGGCTTGTTTAGAGGTTCTAAATTGATCCCAAAACACCCTTCAGAAGAATTATAAAATGGCGAAACTATAGGCAACCCTCCACCATAAAAATCAATTAAACTAATGTATTGGCTCATAGCGCCCGTAACAATGGCGTCAATATACTTCGCTTTAGGCCAAAGTTTCTTGATTATCCCTTCCCATGATTCGTTCTCAAATATCTGTTCCAATAAATTCGCCAGTTCTGGATTAGGCCCCGAAAGGATCGACGACATGGGATTTCTACAAGCTGGCTCGGTGATCCAATCACTGGGGTAACCTGTTCTTATGTTACAACAAATCTCCTTCCAATAATCTTATAAGAACTTAATGCAACTTGCGAAAACGGACCCGAAGACCATACAGATCCTGAAAACCTGGTCTCGTTGAATCAAACCGATAAGTAATTGGCAATACGTGGTTTGATCAGAGTTTAAGCACAGGATCATCTCAACGTGAGTCATGACTAGTTTAGACATGGTGTTTTTGAAGCTGATGCTTGAAAAATAGCTTGTTGAGTACATTCTTGACTTCAAACCACATGGAGTTTCAAATTCTGGGCTCGCATACAGGAGGTACATTCCTTTGCGATTGTCTAAGCCGTCAAATTGTCTGCAGTGTTATCAAAAGAAAGAGCTTAAAACATAAAGATTTTAAGATACTTTCATGCCTCTCAAAAATCCTTACATCCCTGGCTGGGATTTAAATTGCAATCATGGTCGTTTTTATAGTAGCTATAGATATAATAAATATTATTACAGTCAATTACAGTAAATAATAACCATGAGTATCAGTGATGAAGAGCTAAAATTGAGCTGCTATTTTAAATCTTTGATCTATAGATATCGGTCAACCACTAAAAAAATTTAAAAGATTCGAAGACGATCAATAATTATCTTTAAAAATTTTATAAATAAAAAAATTATCTCTAACACTTGTGTGCTTATTTTATTTCTACAAATCTTTTATTTTGTAATGAACAGAAATGAACATTGCAAAAGCGATAATTTCGCCAACAAAGGTGATAAATCCATTGAAAAAATTTATCAAAAAACATTTAATTCATTAACAATCATTCATCGAAAATAAGAAATTGTACTTCAGTTTAGAGTCGAGTTATTATATTTTAATTTTGATGATTTTTGATAAAAAAAAAATAACGAAAATAGAATATTCTATTAATGAAGAATGAAGTGTAAATTTTCATCAATTCTATTACTTTGGTTAAAAAATGAACAAAATTGAAAATATAAAAGAATTAATGAAAGAAAAATAAATAGCAAAATTTAATATTGACTTACGGTATGATGGTAATTACATTTGACATTAATCACTAAAAAAATTTAAAAAAGAAATTGCCTAAGATTCTTACTTATTAAGGACAGCTTCCATCAACAAGGGGATTAAAGCTCTTTTCTCCGAGCAATCAGCAGTGGAAGGTATCAACTTTGGCTGCCCTCCAGAGGTACCAGTGCTGCATCAAAAGATTGTTACTCCGAAGAACTGTAATCCATGTCTAGTGAAACTGGTTAAAGTAAAATTTATAGTAAAATTAATGTACTAAATAAAATTTTTTAATAAAATAGTAATTAAATAATTTTTAACTGTTGCAATACTTTTGGATGAACTCGATGACAGATTCGGCTATAAGGATATTCGAAGACTCCCCTTGGATGATTCGATCCATATAAGACTTGATATCATCGTAGGGAACATTTTTTCTGAAGAGTTGCTAATCAGATTGGCCATGGAGGAACTTGTTTAAGTAATCTGCTTCAGCATTGCGTTTCAATTTATTTTCCAACACTTTCTATTGTATTTGATCTGCATTGCTTGTTTTGTTTCTCTATTGTTTTCAATAGAGCTTCGTACCAGCTCTTTTCCATTGATCAGCAATGAAAAAAATAAAATAAAATTCAAGTGTAAGTCTCTTTTGATTAGCTGCGGAAATAATATGCAACTTGCGAGACAAGCTTGTTCTCAAGATGCCTATTTATAGTAAGTAACTTGAATTAATTATTTAAAAAGATAGATTGACACTAGAAATTTTTAAGGATGAAAGAAATAAGACAATAAAAAAAATTCTTTCTATCTTGATTTAATAATATTGTGACGTATGCCGTCCTTAATTTAATAGTATTAGGATAAATATCATCATAAATTTTTCAAATATATCATTTTAGAGAATGATTGCTACAGATTATTTTACATCTCTAAAATTTTTAAGAATAATTTTTTATTTTTTAGTGACAATTATTAATACTCATCAATTTCTCTAAATTTTGTAGTGTGAGAAGAGATTATGTCACATCAACAAATATCCCTTCCATTAAATCATGTCATATAATAACATTTTTGGGAAAAAAAATCAATTATTTATTATACCTTACATGTTATAATTAAACGATAAAATTTTTTTAAACTATTCATTAATGATTCTTATGATAAATACCTTTTTCTTTTTCAAAAATTTGATGACGTTACATGATTTAAATAGAAGTGATAGATGCTAATATAGCGTAATGGTTCTATACAATTCTTCTTCGAATAGATTAAACTTAAATTTAATAATTTTAAATATAATACGAAAAAAATAATTAAAATATATAAATATGTGATTATGTCAAAATTTATATAATACATTCTGTGTCTCCAAACTTAACATTAAGTTTTATATAAGTAAAAAACTTTTAATTTATTAAATTACATCACATAACTTTTATTATTAATAAATTAAGTTACTGCACTAACTCTATTAAATAATTCTAAAACAAAAAAGCTAACTCAACATTCGTTCATGACTTATATTTTACAACTATCAAGATAATATATGATAAACATATTCCATGTATCCATACTTAGATCTTTTCGTTTGAATTACTTAAAAAAATTAATGTAAGTGATTTAGTTTATTAATAATAAAAATTTAATGATATAATTTAATAAAATTAAAAGTTTGTAACCTATATAAAAGTTGATACTAAATTCAATATTTTAAAATATAAATTATCTGTATAAATTATTAACGTGTTAAAATTTATAAAACTATATAAGACTTTAATACTATTATAGCATAAAAAAACACGAATACTATTTGAATTCAAAAATTATATATGGGTATTAATTGAATGAACATAAACAATTATTAAGATTAGGCAATGGTTGATATTAGTATGCGCAAACACACCAAACTCTATTGTTTCTTTTAATTGCAATGGATATTGTTGTGGTTTTAATTAAAGCAGCAGCTTCAACAATAACAACAATAATAACACTGGCACGCATATAATGTTAATAAGTTCTAAGCATTAAGACTTGTTCAAAAGATAATCTATTAATCAAATTTAATTAATTTAATTTAATTTAAATTATTATTTAATTATATAAATATATAAATATTACCATAAAAATAATATCTAAATAAGTATTAATTAAATGAACATAAACAATTACTAAAATTAGGCAATGGCTGGTATTAGTATTCACAAACACACCAAACTCTATTGCTTCCTTTAATTGCAATGGATACTGTGGTGGTTTTAATTAAAGCAGCAGCTGCAACAGCAACAATAATAACTCTGGCACATGTATAGTGTTAGTAAGTTATATGCACTAGACCCTATTAATCTAGTTTAGTTGATCTGGTTCGGTCTAAATTATTATTTAATTATAAAATTATGTTAATATTAATATAAAAATAATTTTTTAATAATTTTTAAATAGTAAATAAGATCGTCAATTTAATTTAAGTCGAGCTTAGATATATATAAAAAAAAAAAAAGAGTATGACCAGACTCATGGATAGGTGTAATATGCACATATAAAACTCAACCTTGCACAAAAATGATAAGATCAGTTTTTTGTTTAAATTTATTCAATTAAGAAAGTTTCGAATCAAATTTTTTGAGATAGAAAATCAACAATTGTGTGATTCGTTTCAAATCATATTTTTTAAAATATAAAGTCAAGGGTTGTGTGATTTGTTTCTAAAGTATTTTTGTCAGGAAATTATATTGTTTGATAAATTAAAAAATAAAAGAGAATGCTTAAAATCAAACCCAAATTTATGTACTTTACTTTTAATATTCTTTTAACCACAAGACTATAAAATAATTTTAAGGTTTTAATATAAATCAATTAAACCCATTTTTTTAAACTTCAACAAGCTATTAAATACATGAAATACAGCAATAGCCCATTAAATTTTTCTCCATTTCCTTTTCCCTAGGCAAGTAATTAACTATAATCACTTTAAAAATTATCATACAACAATGTGTTCGTTAACAAATGTCTATTAATTATGATTAAAAAATTTTTAATTATAATATATTTTTAAAAAATATTATACATTTAACCAAGAGTGAAGTGAAGAATTTTATATTGACAGGATTGGAATAAAAATAATATAAATATAAATACTTTAGTAGTAAAAATAAAATTATTACTATTTCTTTTACTTAAAAAAAGCACTTAAAAAATTGAGAAGTAAAGGAGCCAAACCCCAGCCTTTTTAATTTTTTTTAAAAAATAAAATTTAGAAAAAAAATCCCATTTTTTAAAAAGCTACTCAAAATTTGAAAAAAGAAAAATACCTTTAATTTCACCTTTAAAAATTTTGTCTATATATTTTTTTTACATATTTATCTAATAATCTCTTTTTTTTAAAATATTTTTTATTAAACATTATTTTTTTTCTGCCCAATTCTAGTTATAGATAAAATTTCACCCACGTAATCAAATTCTAGTGTAACAATAAAACTAGACATTTTTCACTCCATAAATGTAGGAAAAAACTAACAAGAATTATCTTATTTTTTAAATTAAAATTATACCACTTTTATACAAATACAAGAGATTTTTTAATATACTTTTTTAGTTTTTATTTTTTTATATCAATCAACTCAATTCAAAATTGTTTGTATACCCATACATGAGATTTTCCTTTAATATAGTTTTTTAAAATTGATATTCTCATTATTTTGCTGTGGTTATCTTCAAAAATATATTATTTTCTCTGAACTAATCTAATACAAAAATTTCTTGCTTCGCCCTATATTAGTAGTTAGATTATAATTAGGCTTAGCTATTTAAGTAGACAAAGGTTATACCACTTTTTTAAAACATACCATCTAGACTTATGAATGAATAGGGTTGCTCATTCGGCTTGATAGACTAAGGCCATATTTTGTTAAATATTCATGAAATTTTTAATAATTAGAGTCTACCTAACCCACGTTTATGTGGCTAATGTCTTAAATTGGAGGTGGATGGAGTCCACATTCTAATCTCGTATTCTTTTGCTTAGTTTATATTTTCAGTGGTGAGGATAGCAAATACAATTTCTGATTTTGTGACTCTACGGGATGAAAAAAGGATTGTATAAAATAGTTATCATTTCCATTCAAATTTTACCATGTAATCAGATCTTTAAAAAAAATGTTATTTATTTACCATAAATAAAAATTAATAAATTTTAAATAAATAGTCATTTAATAATTACATGTAAAATGTAATAAATAGTTGATTTTTTTTAAATTTCTAATTACGTGATATGATTTGAATGAAAGTTATATATGTTAACGTAGTATAACAGTTTCATACAATCGTTATAGTGCTTTGTTGCCACCTTGTAAACCATTTGGATAGCTAGGAATGAATCCATTGAATGTAGTAGTAATATGGCTACTGAATCCGTTTGGCGAGTGTCCCCTGACATTCTACAATTCAACTAGAAATGAGATTCAATGGTTTACATACATGAAATATAGCAATCACCCATTAAATTAGTCCATTTCCTTTTCCCCTTGGCAAGTAATTAATTATAGTCACTTTTAAAAATGTTCACATAACAAATGCTCCAGTTAATGGGTGTCCCTTAATACTGGTTAAAGATTATTTATATATTTTTTAAATATTTTATATTTAATATACTACTTTAACTAAATAAAAGAATTTTTATAAATTATGTTTTCTTCTTTCAAATATCATTTTAACCGGTACTTAATGCTAGTGGTTAATGCTTTTCTCTAATAATATTGGTTGAATGACACTAAGCTAATTGATGAATTTATAAAAAAAAAAAATCAAATAAAAATATTATAAAATATATAAAAGTTAAGGTTACATGCGTATTTTCATTGTTTAAAAAAAATGCTCAAATCTTATTCTAAAAACTATGTATTGCAAAGCTTAGAATCATTAATTTTTCACTCATATAGCGAATACGCTGATTCCAACATTTTACTTAATATTTTAGTAATTTTATTAATTAAATTAATATCACTTAATTAATGACATCAAACTCAATAAAAATATTATTAATAGTATAAATATATTATTAGTGAAAAAAATTAACCATGTATGAGGGACCAATGCTAATTATAATTAATTAATTGAAGATAAACAATGGGCATCCTTACGTGATGGCTGGCGTAATATGTAGAGTACACAGCAAACTTTATTGCTTCCACCAATGCAGATATTGTTGTATATTTATCTATACTATTTTAAAATTATTGATTAAGCAGGTATCATTAGTTTAAATGATAATAATTAAGTTTGAGAATTAACAAAAAAATCAAATAAAAATATTTTAATAAATATAATAATAATAATAATATTTGTATTTCTTCACTTGAAGTAAAGTGAATTATCCTTAAATTACTTACTTTTTCACTTAAAAAAAATTATCCTCCTTTCATCTTATAAAATCTACCAATTTTTTTTACTTAAAAAACTATCAATTTTTTAATGCATTATTTTTTTAAAAAAAAATTATAAATAAAATTTCAACCACGTAATGGACATGTCGAATTCTTTATAACAATATAACTAGACATTTCACTCCATAAATGTAGGACAAAACTAACAAGAATTATTTTATTTTTTAAATTAAAATTACACCTTTTTTTTATGCAAATACAATAGATTTTTGTTTGAATTTTTTTTTACTTTTATAAAATAAAATATAGGAGAATTATTTTTTTTCTCAGCCAACTCAATACAGAATTACTTTTATACGAATACATCAGATTTTATTTGAATATAGTTTTTAAAATTGATATTTTTATTACTTTGCTGTAGTTATCTTCAACATGTAAATTTCCTCTGGACCACGCTAATACAAAATTTTCTTGATTCGCCCCTGTTTTAGTAGTTAGATTGCAGACAAAGGTTCCACCACTATTTTTCAAACACATCATCTACACCTATTAATGCGTAGCTCATCCAATTTGATAGGTCATATTAAGTCAGGTATCGGTAAGATATTTAGTAATTTGAATCGATCTATTATTGTTTATATAATAAAAAATTAATTTTATTTTAATTTATATTAATATGAAAATATTTATGAATTTTTTAATAGCATTTCGAATAGTAAAATAAACTTCAATCTTAATCTCAACTTAAGTAAGGAAATAAAAAATTTTGATCGCGTTTCAATCCATGAATACGTCTACCACGATCTACATTACATATATATGTCTTTAATTAAATAGTAGTTTGGGCAGTGGATTAACTCAAAACAAAACTATTTCACATCTGATTCAATAATAATTCGACTAATTAACAAATTTGACCCTCACCCTTATAAAATATAATGTTTTTTAAGTGAACTAATTAATTAATTAGGAAATGGATAATACAAAAACTATATCAAATGTGCTAGGGCTTTTGGTGTGGACCAAGGCTGTAACTGATTTGGCCGAAGATATTAAAGAAAATGGTAGTTGTACTAAATTAATAAAAGATTAGAATGCATCACAAAACTACCAGCTCTAGCATGAAATTGGTCACCTCACTCAGCCGACCTAGCTGGTTGAGTGAGAAGAAGGTACACAATTTAAAGGGTTTAGCTTATTCTAATAAAAGAGTGGGAGCAAATAAAACATTTTATATAAATCAAGGATTAATTTTATTCATTACAAAATTGAGAAAAATTTTGAATCACTTTAAACTAAGAGATTTTGAGGACGAGATAAAGGATGATCAAAAGAAACATGTTCTCTATCTAGATTTTAGCTGTATTAGGGACAAACATAGTCTTTAATTTAATAATATTAGGAATAAATGTTATTCTCAAAATTTTTCAGAGACACAGCTTTTTAGGATGATTGTTAGGGACGATTTTCGGTTCCTAAAATTTTTAGGCACAATTTTCATGTTTTGTAGACAATTATTGATCATCATCAATTCATCTAAATTTTGTAGCGGACAAAAAATTACTCTCTAAAATATAAAAAATCATTTCTAAAAATTTTAGAGACGAAAAATCATCTATAACAATCGTCTTCTAAATTTGTATCTTCGCAAAGTATTAGGAATAGCATTCATCTCAATACCATCAAATGAAAACAATATTCGTTTTCAACATTATTAAATTCAGAATAGAAATGATGTTTTCTTTGATCATCTCTAAAAATATCTTTATTTTGTAGTGATCATTATATCCTTTTGTTACATATTTGGATTTATCTCTTGAAGAGAGAGAGAG
>JBBYHK010241121.1:3411-17153 GCA_038382065.1 Adansonia grandidieri | reverse complement strand
AGAGAGAGAGAGGGAGAGACCATTATATATACAAAAGAATTGGCAAAATAAGATAAAAAGCAAAATACCCTAAATCTTTTAAATTAAAATGAAGGTGAAAGTTGGGAATTACGGAAAAGTTTTAAATGCTAGATTCAAAACTTATACTAGCAAGATATCATATCTTAACGGTGATTATATGAATCAATTTAATTAAGTTTTAAGTAAATTTGTTACTATAATTTCGAAAAAAAAAATGAAGATTCAAGTTAAATGGGTTATTAATTAGAGAAATTATCTCATTTATAGTTAGTAAAAATTTTAACCTTTTCAAGTGAGTTTAAAAGTGTGATACATATACTTTAAGATAAATTCAAAAAACAAAAATAAAAATGAAACCGATTAAAAATTAAAGATAACTTGTGATAATTTTTTAACCATTTCATGCAACAAAAATGAACTTTATTAATTAATATAATTTAAATTAAAAAGTGGAAATATTTTGAAATTTGCTTTGAGTGGAGATAAATGAACTTATTATTTCATCAAATACTAATTTATGCCATAGAATTAGCTTTCAAATCATGGATTCTAATACCACAAATCTGACGGTTCATTAGTCATTTATTAAGTTTTATGTTCATCGCAATCCAAACGAGCTCCTTTACGACGACGGAGTATTGGGGCTGAAAAACTTTGCTACCACCATGGAATTCAACATTTCAATGGCTTCTTCAAACTTGATGCAACTAGGGATCTTGTATTGGCTAATGGAAGCCCCCTTTGATACATAAAAATCCATAAGTGCATCAAATGCGCCATGTTTAACCACCCTCAACTCCAAAGCCGCAATCACATTGACCTTCCTAAGCAATTTATAAGTAAAATCCAACGATTCTTCCACCATTGAGCAGCATTCTTCCATTATCTTGGCATCAAGTTTTGGGAATTCGATGCTCGCGGATTTCGTCTTAAGCTCCCAAAACAATACGTATCGACCCGGCGTCGATGATGTCTCGGAGAAGCTGCTGTAATTCGTCAAGGCGAAGCCGAATGAATCGAGATGGCGCTTTGCGTTTGCAATGGCGTTACGAAGGTCTGCTTCACTTGTTTTTTCCACATCGATTGACAAAACAACATTTTGTCGCTCCACAAATTGGAATTGTGGAGACTTGTTATGGAAACCAGTTACCTTCAGAACATCTCCAATTCTGTATCGATATAGCCCTGAAAAGATGACGAATAGATTATTTAACCAAAATTTCTATTTAAAAGGGACAATCCTATGCATGTCATAGATTTTATTTTTTTAAGAAATGTTAATGTAATAAATGCATAATCAACTGTAATTATTAGAATAATCAATTCTTATCAGACAATATTGAAGATTATAACATGATTTAAATTCAGATTGTGATATTATGTTATAATTATTATGGTAATTTTTCTTGGGAAGCAAAACCTGACTAATATTGGATTGAACCTGAATATGCATTCGAATCAGCTAGCCTTGGTGCGAAGTACTATAAAAATAACAAAAATTATTTTTAATTAAATTTAATTTAAAATATTAATATAAAATTAGTTTTTAATTTTGAATAGAAAAATTGGTTTTCGAGCTTTGGTCAACTTGGGTTCTGCAACTTATCTCGGTCTACTAATAATTTTAATGGAAACTAATTTTTACACAAATAAGAATATAATTTTTGTTTTTATATAATTGAGATTGCAGAGTTCGATCCTAATCACTGGACTGGAACTAAAAGTCTAATGCTCTACTGATGGAATTCATTTTCAGATAAAATGGTACCGAAGATGAATCTTACCCGCTGAAGTTGTGACAACAACTTCGTAACTCTGACCGACCTCCACGTTCACAAGATCAACAGGTTCAACTACATTCCCATTATTCCCACGCATCATCGCAAGGGTTTCATCATTGGAAACGCCACTAAACTGGAGTTTTCCAGCTTTGTCCACAGGGAGGAACTCAAAGTAGGCCATATTCGGAAGAAACGTGTAAGAAACGTCCGAAGGCTTGTTTAGTGGTTCCAAATTGATCCCAAAACATGCTTCGGAAGAATTATAAAATGGTGAAACTATGGGCAACCCTCCACTGTAGAAATCAATTAAATTAATGTATTGGCTCATTGCACCCGTAACAATGGCGTCAATATATTTCGCTTTAGGCCAAATTTTCTTGATTATCCCTTCCCATGATTCGTTCTCAAATATCAGTTCCAATAAATCCGCCAGTTCTGGATTAGGCCCTGAAAGGATCGACAACATGGGGTTTTTGCAAGCTGGCTCGGTGATCCAATCACTAAGGTAACCTGTTCTTATGTTGGAGCAAATCTCCTTCCAGAAATCTTGTAAACACTTGATGCACCTTGTGAAAGCCGACGCAAAGACCGTGCCGATCCGAAGAACTTCGTCACGGCGTAGTAAACCAATAAGTAACTGGCAATACATGCTTTGATCTGTGTTTAAACACAAGATCATCTCAAAAGGAGTCAAGCAGACTAGTTTAGACATGGCGTTTTTGAAGCCGCTGCTTAAAAAGTAGCTTGTCGTGTACATTCTTGCCTTTACACCACAATGAGTTTCAAACTCTGGTTTCATAAACAGGAGGTACATTACTTTCCCATCGTCTAAGCCCTCTATGTGTCTGCAGTATTATGAAAAGAAATTACTTTCTCAACAAACAAGTCTTTCAACGATTTTGGATTAACGCCAAATTTGCAATTGTACCACTAAAGTGAAATTATTTTATGATTTTATATTAAAGCTTAGTCTTTTTTATCTATTGTCAATTGACTTTAAATTGAATGCTTAACATATCAAAGCTTAGTTCTATATATTCTATTGAAATTGTGTTATTCTATATATATTAAACTTTAGATTGTTTATAATTTTTTAATTGATTTTAGATTAAATGTTTAATATATTATGACTCAAAATCAAATTATCAATTTATCCAAAAATTAACAAAAACTAGCACAACATTGAAAATTTGAGAATATTTAAAATTCAATGTAGAAGATACAATTTTGATATCAACTCAAAATATATTGGTAGAAAATTTCAAGCACGAGTTTTTAAATATGTATGATTTCCATCATACGAGTATAAAATTTTAATTATTAATTTTATCACATGTAAATCTCTATCTAAAGATCCTATTAAATTCGAGTGTTTCTTTATTGAAATCTTCCCTTGCATTTATTAATCATATATATATATATATTGATATAGTTATTTATGCCTAATAATTATGCATGAGCCTGGATGTTAATCCAAAACTACTCATGTAACTTTTCATCAATTTCGTTATTTTTGGTAAAAAAAATTCAACAAGATTGAAAATGTGAGAATATATAAAATTCAATGAAAAAGACACAAGTTTGATATCGACTCAACGTATAATGGTAGAAAATTTCAAACAAGTATGAACATAAAACTATCAACCACAAAAGAGAAAAAAAAATGCCCACGATTCTTACTTGTTTATTACAGCTTCCATTAGGATAGGGATTAAGGCTCTTTTCTCCGAGCTTTCATCAGTTGAAGGTATTAACTTTGGCTTCCCTCCCGAGGTGCCAGTGCTGCAACAAAAAACAGTTTTTTACCATAATTAAGAAATAATTCAAATCCGATCTCAAAAGTAAGCTTGTAAATCGGAGAGTTTAATAAGTTAAGTAAACCATGCTCAAGTGTATGAATTAAGTGATGCGGGATTTTTAACACCTTCTCTCGACAAATTACTAGTGAAATAGCTGATATAAAACAGGCAATCCAACAAAATGGGTAAAGAATCTAACTCTATACCAAATAAAAAAAAAAATTTAAATCCGACTTTAAAAGGTAGCTTATAAAGTGAAAAGTCAATCATATAAGATTTTTGACAAATCTTAGAAACTATGAAGCATTTAAACAAAGAAAATAGGTAAAAAGACAAAAAGAAGCCAAATTTGTATACTTACCTTTGGATGAACTCGGTGAGAGGTTCAGCCATAAGGATTTTTGAAGGCTCGCCATTGACAATTCGGTCGATGTAAGACTCAATATCTTCATAAGTAACAACGGGAACTTTTTCCTTGAAGAGTTGCTTATCAGTTTGGCCATGCAGGAACTTCTTCAAGTACTCGGTTTCAGCGTTTCGTTTCAGTATATTTTCCAATAAGTTTTCTTGTACTTCATGAGCATTTGTTGTCTGTTCCTCTATTATTTTCAAAAGGGCTTCTTTCCAACCTTTTTCCATTCGAAAAAGCGATTAAAAAGAAGTTTTTTTAAGTGTTGAAGGAGACTTTGATCAAAATCTCAATGCAAAGATGCAACGCCAGGCTTGTCTCGAGAGCCTTATTTATAGTCATGAGAGGTGGGTTAGTTCGTCCGGTCTGATCCATATTGGATCGAATTTCAACCTTGTTTTCTTAATTTAAAATGGCTTAACTTGAATTATTACTTAAATAAAAAAACTAATTTAATTATAAATACTAACACAAAAATTTTTTTAATAATATTTTAAATAGTGAAACATAATTTCGGACCTATCTGCCTTGGATCTAGACAAAGAAATAAAAACTTTTTTGAGCCGTGGTCTAACCGGTTAATGAACACCTCTAGTTTATATTAAATCTTTTTTTTCATTAATAAGATCAAAGATATCCGAAGTTAACTATTAAAAAAGATATCCAAATTTTTTTTGGATAATTAAGATATCCCAAGTGTTATCTTGACTTAATCTCTTTCTCCGTTAATTTTAACGGCACCTAATTTCTTTCTCTATTTTCACCGATCTACCAAGTAATGTCAATCCTAGTATACGTATCGTGTCTCGTGTTTTTTTCATATGAATCATATAAATAAAAACACAAAAATTATTAACCATGTTAAATTTTAAATACGAATACGTTAATCTATTAAACATGTAATATTAATTATCTTTAAATGCATGATGTCATATTTATTATATTATTTACATGTTTCTTAAATATATCATAATTTTATATTGTATCCTAAATTATTAGGTTTACCGTACCAAGGGGACTAATGATTGTGGGTAGTAAGTAAATCTAATTGATTAACTTGAAGTCATTTGAACCCTAGGGTAAACCTAATGTTAATTGAAATTTAATGTAATTTCAATATCTTATAATCAAGCAAACATAGAGAAATCAAACTTAACCAAATAATTAGGCAATGGCCGGTATACTATATATATAGTCCACCCAACTCTATTTAGATATTTAATTGCAAAGAATATTTTGTTGTATGGAAAATGAAAGGAAAAACAATAACAATGATAACTCACTCCTACCTTCAACTTTTCATATTTATTCAAGTAAATATATTAATAAATTATAAAAATACATAAATTTAAGAGTTCGTTTTTTATATATTGATAGTGAAATTTTTTTTCATTCTACGAACAAAATTATGCGATTGCTGCATGTTTCAATTTTTAAATTTTTAATATATCTTAAAGTTATGTGTCACTCTATTAGTCTTGCTTATAAATATAAAAGTTTTACAAACCGCTGATGAGATAATTTATCTTAAATTTATGATATTATTATTGTTGTTATATACAAAAAATTATTTTGTTTGAACTGTTATACAAAGTAACTTATTTTTTCTGAACAAACTCAATAAAATTGTATTTTTATATAAATACATGAGATCTTATTTATATTAAAAAAAATTTAAAATAATTTTCACTATAGCTAGTTATCAAATGTGCTTAGGGGTCGACTTGGGACCAAATAAAAGAAAAAATTTGCTTGCTTAGACTCAATCTCACTTAAAAGCTTATTTTACTAGTTAAATAATACTAAAATATATTTTTTATATTAATATTTCTATGTTTTAAAATTAAATTTAAATAAAATATTTTTGTTATTTAAATAGTAAATCAAGCTACGTCATGTTAATTCAAATTACGAAAATCTATTGTAAGCTCGATCCATTTTAGACTAGACCTATCAAATTGAACGGATAACCTAACTTTTAAGCAAGTCTACTGGTTACTTTCAAAATATAATAGTATATGTTATTCTAGACTACCTCAATAATAGAGATGGCAAAATGAACTCAATCTCGAAAACCGGCTTGAAAAAACTTGAGCCTGAACTCGAATTGAATCTAATTTGACTAAAAAGTCAATAGCTCAAATCCAAAATGGCCCGAATCTAAAATGACCCGAATTTGAAATGACCCGAACTTTAAAGAACCTAAACCCGAATTTAATGCCAAAACTAAAAATGATGAAATTATAATTAAATAATTTTTTATAAAGCAAAAAAATTAATTATCAATTTTATTTTATTACTCTTTTAATAATTTAATTAAATATTAAAAACTTAATTTATATTTTATATATGACGAAATAATAATTTATCACAAAGTAAATCATATCATGAGCGTGAAAAACATTATCAATAAGGTATATCATCTATTTATCATGTTTTCTTTAATTTAATTAGTTAAACTAGTCGAATATTGAGAGTTTATATAAGTAGTAAAATTTTAAGTGATTCTTTGAATATTATTCTTATTTTAGTATTGTTATTTTAAGTAATGATAACTAGAGTATGATAATAATACAATAAGGTAATAAAGCAAATTAAAAAGTATAACTTTGAGTTTATGTATGTTAATAGTAAAATTTTAAGTGCTTCTTTGAATATTATTCTTATTTTATTATTTTTATTTCAAGTAATGATAACTAGAGCCTGATAATAGTATAATAAAGTAATAAAGTAAATTAAAAAGTATAAAAGCCATAATAGATAATATCATATCAAAAATTTAAAAAAACTCATATATTAGACTTAGTCTAGCAACTAGACCTATCCACGACTAGGTAGTCCACCCAGCCAAGTAGGCTTGGCTTGATCGGGCTTAGGTTTCAGATTTTAATTTTCAAGTTAGCCCAACCCGAAACATTATTTTTTAAATAAAATAATATATATTTTTTAATATTATGAACAGACATTTAAGCCTAAATAGGTGGGCCGGCCAAATACGGATCTAAGCTTAGAATTCAAAAATTTTATGGACTGCGGTTGAGCTGATAGAACTGAATTAAGTTTTTTTTTTAGGGGGCTAGATGGGGCCAAATTTAGACAAGGCTTAAAACTCAAAATTACATAAAAGTAATTACATTTAACGTAAAATAAAAAATAATGTAAAATATACTTAAACCCGAATCTAAAAAGGTCCGTCATAATAGAACTAAGCCCGAATAAATTTAAACCTGAAAAATCTGAACTCAAAAAAAAAAAAACTTAAATTAATTCGAACCTAAAATAATCCGATCCAAATCAACCCGTACTCGCTCAATTGCCGTCTTTGCTCGACAAGAAACCTTTTTACTTCTTGATAATAATTGTTTTTATTTTTTAGATTTAGAGATAGGTTGGTTCCACCAAATTCGAGTATAATTCTATGTACATTCTTCTTACTCACCCTAGGCCGGCTGATTTAATTAGTGCAAGTTTTAAAATTTATTAGTACTTTTATAATAAAAAAATTAAATCTCATTGCATATCTGTAAGACCCAATTTCATCTCAAACTAGAGATATGACACGTAAATTAAATTAACAATAATATAAATTTAAGTTAATAATTATTTATTTAAATAATTGTTATTTTAGATAAATAAATGTAAAGTTAAAATCAAATTAATATAATAAACTATGCAAAAAATAAGATAACTTAAGAAACAATACAAACATAATATGAAAAATATTAAAATATAATAAGACATAAAATAACATGAACATGATAAGAACATATAAATTATTAACATACAAAATTTTATATAAATTTATAGTACTTTGAATATAAAATAAAAACAGGAACACATACAAAACATACCATTTTTTCTTTTAACTAAATTATTATGATAAATTATGAAAAATAGTCATAAATTAAGACACCAAATAAACATGACATGAACACAATTCTATCCAAATTGAATAACAATGACAAGCAATGCAATTAAGATACAACACGAATATAATATAAAAAAATAATTAAAATATAAATATAAAAAATAATATAAACACAACATAAATGCATAAATGCATAAATGCATCAAATATATATATAATTAATTATTAATGTGTAAATTTATAAAAATTTATAATACTTTGAACATAAAAAATAATATAAACATAAATACAAATTTTTCTTTAAATTCAATCACTATGAGAAATTATACAAAATATATTATGATCTGAGACATAACACGAACATATAAATTTTTCTCTAAATTAAAATAAATGATAAACTATATAAAGTATATGATGAATTAAAATATAACACAAAAATAATATAAAAAAATTAAAAATACATAAATATATCAAAATATATATATAAAAATTATAATACTTTACAAACTCAAAAAATAATATAAACTCGAATACAAATTTTTTTTCCATCTCTCCCCTGCCCTTTCTTCTCTCTCTTTCTTTCTTTTTTCTCTTTCTTTATTTCTCCTTTCTTTTTTTTCTTTTGCTTATTTCTCCTTTATGTCAGCTCTGGAACAATTTGTGAGTCGACTTTTTATGTATTAGCATCTCGAGCCTCAATTCTGGTAATTTTAAAATTTTATTGTTTAAATAATATTAAAATATTAAAAATATTTTTTATATTAATATTTATATATTTTATAATTAAATTTAAAAAAATTATTTTTATTATTTAAATAATAAATCAGATTAAAATAGATTGTTCCGAGTTAATTACCGAAAATCTTTCCTAAATTGTATCTAGTTTGACTTAAACTTGTTGAGCCAAATAATAACCTAATCTAAGAAGAGGTTTATTTATTACCTTCAGTATAGACATAATATATATATATATATATATATATATTTCTGGATATCCGCAATAGAAAATTTCGTTACCTTCCCCTACAATTGCAGTTATTAGATTATAAAATAGTTTGGTTCCACTAGATTCGACTACAATTTAATTACATTCTTCTTGCCCAACCTAGGCCGGATGAGTTATTTAGTGCAAGACTTAAAATTGAATATTATTTCAGATAATTATCTCATATTTTAATAGTTAAAATTAAAAAATTTTACGAGCAAAGTACGTAGATGATACGTATCAAATAAAATATATTTTTAAAAATAAATACTAAATAAATAAGATATATGTCACTCATTAACTCTATTTGTAAGATTTTTTTTCGAAATCACCAATCAAATATGCCAATTGACAAATCTAATTTAGATCATAAACCAATAAGAAATGTTAATTAATGTTATTAGATATAGGTTAAAGTGCTATACATATAAAAAAAATATATAATTAATTATCAATTTTGATTTCGATAAAAATAATATATTAAATATAGAAAAATTAAAACAATACATAAATAAATTTTAATTAATATTGAGTTTTAGAAAGAATATTCAAGTTGCAAATAGTGGGCAATTTCTGTAAAATCTCTCTCATATCATCAAAAAGATTGTTTTTGATTCATGGTCGATCGGATGGAAAAAAAAGCAGCATGAAAATGGGTTGAAAATTTTGGAGGAATTAACCACAAATGCTCATCAAATTCAAGGACAAGTATTGGGGGAGATGCTAATGAGAAAATGCAGGAGCTGAATATCTAAGTCGATTCCTCCGTGGCCAAACTGACAAGCAACTCTTCAAAATGAATGCACCCATTGTTACTTATGAATATATAAAGCCCTACATTGATCGAATTGCTAATGGGGAACCATCGAATATCCTTTTAGCTGATCCCATCACCGAGTTCATCCAGAGGTATATGAGACTTGTTCTTAGATTTTTCTTGATTTAATGTTGCTTCGATGTTGTTAAATCATTAAATTTTGACGCAGCACTGGTACTTCTGGAGGGCAGCCGAAGTTGATACCTATAACAGCTACAAGTTTCGAGAAAAGGATTTTAAATACAACGCTAGTTAATGCTGTCATGAAAAGCTAAGAACCATTAATTTGCTGGGTTTTTTTTTTGGGGGGGGGGGGGAAGAGGCCAAAGTGTCTTTATTTAATAGAATTAAGCGCAGAGAACCATTAAAAAATGACCCTAAGATAAAATCTATATTGCCAAAAAAAAAAAATCCTAATACATGACGCCCCTCACTCTGAATTCATCAGGGGCAAATCATCATACACCTGTTAAGCATCGTTTTTAAGACAAAATACAAGTAATCCAATTCCAACCTAGATCAGCACTCTATGAGGCCGTTATCAGAAGGGTATCTTTAAAGTTACTGTTCAAAAAGCTAGAAAAGAAAGACCCCAAATCTTGCGTTGGAACTTAAAAATAATATTTGACACCATTTCCTAACAGATTAAGTATTAAATAATATGTCACACAATTTGAAATGGTATAAGAGCCTTTCAGTTCGAATCCTGACAACTGTTTTCTTTAATATTTCTTCAGCCAATGCCTTATTGCTCATCAAGTTGCTTGTCACTACTTTAATATCTCTTCATCTTGTACTCTTTTTCCACACATGCAAGCTAAAATAATTTTTTATCTAACTTGAACATAAAAAATACGTTAAAACTTAAATGTAATAGTTAAACTTTTTATTATTAATATAAAATTTTAGGATATTCTCGAACCAAATCTATCCGAGTTAAATCCAAATAACATGCAGAAACAATCCGCTTTTAAGTGTACTTTCAAATTCAAACGCATCAAAAGAAAGCTGACAAAGTTTGCTCCCTATCAACCCTGAGTTTTGCCGAACCATTTGTCATGAAATTTGCTTTTCTTGGAATTTTGTTAAAGTTTATGATATAATCCTAAGATGCCAAGGGACTGTGGAAGCATCCATTGCCCCAGGAGAATCACTTTTTAATATTTAAAGAGAGAGTCGTAACCACTAAAGTCTCCAAAATTGCCGACAACTCAGATTGATTAGATTCCATAACCCCAACAGCTTTTGAGAACATTTTCTTACCAACTCCTAATCATCCCTTGAAACTCCTACTATCCTTGTCAATCCGGGCTTATTTGCTGTTATTACTTGTTAAAGTACGGTTTGAACCAAGATAGTTAATATTGGATCGGTAGGCGTATTATTTTTATTCTGGTACAGGTATATATTGGTACCAGTGTGTTTTGATGTACCGTTTAAGGTTTATCAGAGTTTAAATATTTTTAATTTATATATATATAAAATATTGTTAAATATGACATAAATGAGATTAAATAAATTTTATATATTAAATATTCATCAATTATATATCATGTTCTATAAAAAAATTTCATCAAATATAAAAAAATCAATATCAATTTTTTAATAATTATTAAATTTATGAGTAATTATGTCTAAGATTCATCAAATTTATGAGTAATTATATATAATATTCATCAAATATAAAATCATTGTTGGTTTAAATTTTTTTTACAAACTTATATTATGTATCAACCAGTAAAGCTATTTTCGACCAGTACTACCGAAATAGGCCAGTACCTACCGGTATAATCGATACAAATCGAAACTAAAACCGAAACGAAACTAACTATTACTAATACCGTTATATGTCAAAATCGATATATACCAATTAAAATAACTGATACTGATACTGATACAATACCAACTACACTGATTTGAATAACTAACTAGTTAAAATTATTCTTTTCTTTTGTATAATATTACGGACATTTTGATGGCTTGGAAAAAGGCAAAACAATGAGCCGTTTTCTGTCAAAACAGGGACTAAACTCCATCAGATCTAAAATCCCAAGAATGCTCACAACTCGTCCTTTAAGAGCAATAGCTTCAAAAAAGCTGCAGCTAATTTTTGCACAAGTCCTATCGAGACGATATTATGCTTGGACAACAATCAAAGTATGTACTGCCAATTGCTAACAGGTTTACTACAGCATGATGAGGTGTAAGGATCGATTCGACCTTCGCATCTAATTTGGCAAGATGCATCAATTTTTCAGAAGATAACTGGAAGGATTTGTGTTCTAACACAAGTAACCTCAGTGATTGGATTACTGACGCCGGCTGCCGAAATTCAGTGTCATCAATCCTGACTCGGCCTAATCCTGAATTGGCTGATATTGGACATATATGTGATGATAAGCCATGGTAAGCGATAATTAAGAAAATTTGGCCAAAAGCAAAGTGTATTAGTTCCATCATTACCGGTGGTATGAGCCTATACATTTCATTACTTGATTTTTACGGTGCTGGGAAAGTGTATTAATTCCATCATTACCGGTAGTTTGAGCCAATATATTTCATTACTTGATTTTTGCGGCGCTGGGATCTCTTTAATTTCACTAACTTATGCGTCTTCTGAAGCTACATTTGGGATCAATTTAAAGCCTCTAAGCAAGCCCTCTGATGCCTCTTACACCTTTCTCCCAAATGCGTCTTACTTTGAGTTTCTCCCTGTGGGTAAAGGTAGTGAAGAAAACGGATCAAGGATTCCAATACAGAAACCTCTGGCTAACTGGCTTCTTTTGGTTCCTGGTATCATGGACCTATCATCAACTTCTAATGGATCTGTCATCACATGCATGCACTCAACTCCCTTTGGTACCCATATTTAGGTATAGAAATTGGTTTAACATAAACTTATTCAAAGATCGAATAATCAACCTGGCTTGTATTAAATCAAGCTTAGGTAAGCATTTTAGTAACTCGGCTCAAATTACCGCTACATGACAAAAATTATATCTAATTTAGACAACAATATTGTTTTTCGGACCTATCTGAACACTTCTTAAACAGAATCTCTGGCATCCTTATAATTTTCTTCTGAAAGCTCAATTTTAGTCCATTTTCTAAACAATGTAATAAGCAGAAGGGCACCAGCTTGGCAGGAGAGACCACATATTAAGCCTATCCACAAACCCTGAAGAAAAACAAAATTAAAAAAAAAAAAATTTAAAGGTGAATAAATAACGAAAGATAAAGGAAAAAAATGTAAAAGAAAAACTAGTCAGATGAAGAAAAAAATCCATAGTTTTTTCACCTTAGCATAAAGCTTAAACTTAAATCCGAGAAGGCCTGCAATTGGCATTCCAATGAAATAGAAAGTCCCCAAGTTTGCCCACACAGCCAACAGTTGCCATCCACTTCCCCTTGCCACCCCTGCAAAATTACATGGGCATAAATGCAACGTAAAAAAAAAATAACATGAATATAACACAAATATACGAACGTATTGAGATCTATATAAAAATAAATTATATATATGTCAAATTTTATATAAATTTATAATACCGCAAATATGATTATAATTTTAAACACTAAAATAATTGATGGTTTCAAACCTGATAAGATGCCTTGAACAGAATCAATTGTGATTGAGATTAAAAGCAAGGGAGTCATTGAAGCAAATTGATTTATAATTGAAGAACTGTTACTAAACAAAGCAGCCCAAACATTATGGCCGAATGCTAAAGCAAGAACGACTGCAAGAGCAAGAAGGATTGAAAGCTTGAGAGTGACAGCCATGGCAGTCTTGGCCTTCTCAGGATATCCAGCTCCCAACTCATTTGAAACCCTTGTGCTGTTTCAAAAAATAATCTTTCTTTCATTTATCAGAAAATTTGTAATTTAAAAAAAAAAAAAAGAACAAGAAAAATTGGATAAGAATTCAAGAAATTAACTTACCTTGCTGCTGCACTAAGACCATAGCTAATCATGTAGGCAATTGCTTCTGTATTCACACTAGAGGGGGAAAAAATTATATGTCAAAATCTTCAAAATGATTAAAACTTGATGTAACAAATT
>JBBYHK010241011.1:0-23591 GCA_038382065.1 Adansonia grandidieri | reverse complement strand
CTTGTATGATTAATGGGAAGAAAATGTGTGGCATTGGCTAATAATTAATCCAGAGCTTCATATTCATCACCTTATCCTGACCATTGACTACCCCAGCAGCATGCTTCTTAACCACCAGACTGAGAAGCAAAAGGCCAGAAAAAACAATAATTGAATGCCCGCTGGGCTGGTGCATTTCCTAGGCAGCCTCGATCACGCTGGCTGGCTGGCTAGTCTAACGTTATAATTGCTCCTCCATCTGAAATAATCACTCAGGTGCGGGCCAGTAACCAATCCGACGCTCGCTCACGCCCACGGGGCTACAGTAATTTCTCTTCGTGTCACGTAGCTGATTATTATTTCATGTGTACTCATCATCCGGAGTCATGATTTCCTCTGTAGCATCACGAAATTTGTACTATTTACGCACGTTCTTCCCATATTCCCATGCTTCGATCCTCAAATTTCATAGAAACAATCGGTGTTTATTAAAATAAATTGCTCTAAATATATATATATATATATAATAACATTATTATATTAATATAATAATTGATAACTAAATATTTTCCTTCCATCATTTTCTACTTTTTATTATATCCTGAAGATAAAGACAGACAAATTTCATTATTATTTTTTATTTTCATACCAATCATAGCAATCCAAAACCATCTTACAATTTTTCTTTTTGAAAAGAAAATATTCAAATATGCAAAAGAACATAGTTGCATAATTTGGGAAATAGCCTTTTTTTTTAAAATTTTATTGCAATTTATCCATTCCTAGCTGACAGTGACAATACTATATTCTTTTCTTACATAAATATATATATTTTTTTGTGAAACAAATTAGAACTACTAAAAGGAAAGCAAATGGATTTAAGATGGTAACATTCTAAAATATCCAAAAAACTTGAAGCCCACGTATCATCGAAACCTGCGACCAGTGGCATGTGATGTGAGACAAATGGTGCGTGGAAAAACTGCCGATGAGAGGTCGTGCGACCGCCTCTGGATCCTTAGTTCAACCATTGCTGGATTCTTCCACTATGTTTCAACCCTTTAAAACGCTTCGGCTGGGAATTAAGAAAGAAGTCTCCAAATCCGATCCCATTTCTTCCAATTTCTCGGATCCCACACCTCGGCATCTTGCAAAATTACAGTAGTGCGAATATTTAACTACCCATCCAATCAAAACTTAGAAAAAATTTATTTTAGCAATATATTCTATTCTTTTATTTATTAATTAATTAATGAGATAAATTGTACTTCAAGTTACCCTAAAAGCTTTTTCGTTTTTAAATTGGGACTTCCGGACTTCTTGATGGATCGAGTTAGGTATTGCCAAGGTGTTGGAAGAGTTATCCAATTATTCAAACCAAGTATCATTTTTAACATTGAACTTTGACAATAACATATATGTAAGTAATTTTAAGATGTTCTAATAAATTGACAGTTCTTTTTATAAAAATAGAAAATTTCTTTTACAATCACCTACATATCAAAATTTCGTCCATAAAAAAATAATTTTAGTTTTTTTTTTAAATAAAAATATGAGATTATAGATTTAAAATTAATATTTTTAAATAAAAAATACGTCAATTATTGAACTAAACATACTTATATATATATATATATATTTTGAACACAGCTTAAAAAGTTAAAATAAACAACGAAAAAATTAAATCATATTTTAATAAAAATAGTTTAAAGCTAAACGACTTCCCAGATAAGCTCTTACTGAATGCAATATGCAATTCCAAATCTTGGTAAACACCACAATACCAGTGGTACAATCTTCAAAAATATGTGCTTTCCAATTGTACAAATAACAAAGCAATTGCCCAATACGCTAAAAACGACTCACTTAGATTTTTTTTTTTTGCTTTTAAATTTTATTTTTGAATTCGTTTTTATACGTAGACAGTCGAATTTTTAATTTGACAAATAAGATTATATAATTACATTTGTATTTTTAATTTATTTTTTAATTTGTTTTTATCAAATTTAAAAATTTTAATAATCATAAATAAGATAATTTGTTATATAAATTGATTAAACTCTAATAATTAAAGTTTGAAATTTAACACTGAGCAACAAATCAGATATCATAACTTCCCTCTTTAGAATTTGCCAAAGTAAAACTTCAACGGTAAACACATTCACACACGAAGCAGGATTTACACAGCCGAAAAGCGAAAACCAGCAATAATAAGCACCAATGGTAGTTGGAGTAATAACCGAAAACTCTGGGGGTTCCTTGAATTCTAAGCTAATCCAAATTAAAAATATATATATTATTATTATTATTAATTAATTAAATAAAAACAAAAAAAAAAAGGAGAAAGCAAGCATCTTCCACGAGGAGGACACTTAAAAGCAAGCTGAAGTTCTGCTTGCTTTCGGCTCTGGCTCGGTAGAACCCAAGTTACAGATTCTTCCTTCCTTATTAAATTATTATTTTTTCAACCGGAATAAGAAAAATAATATTGGATTTTCCAGTTTATTCATACGATTTCTCTTAAATTTTTTTTGAAATACCCATCCCACGGAAGCTCAATTATATTCTCTTCTTGTATAGCGATCTGGGTTAATTCAAAAACAAAAAAAAGTGAAAAGAAAAGGAGCCAAAAAGATGCTTTGTAGAATGGTGTTGATGCCCCGGAAGAAGAAAGTCGGGTCGGTTCCGGTTTACTTGAATGTATATGACTTGACTCCAATTAATGGTTACGCTTACTGGATTGGCCTTGGGATCTATCATTCTGGAGTTCAAGGTTAGTTTTTTTTTTTTTTTGCCCCATTTTTCACTGTTCTTATTTCCCCATTCTTTGTTTTCAATTTTGTGATTATTTTTTGGTGTTGCTGAAAAAATTAATGGAAAAAGAAACAGAAGGAAACAATGGGTTATTGTAATATTTTCTATTTAATTCGTTGTACTTTTTCTTTTCATGGCTTAGATTTGTTTCCGAAATGTTTAACCGTATTTGGGTGGCCTGTTTGGTTGATGAGCAAATTTTTTGCTAACTGTTTTAGCAATATCTTAATCAGTGATTTTTTGGCTTGCTTCATTTAGTTTAGGTTTCAAAGCCAAAAATTGAAGAATGCTATGCCTTCTTCTTCTATATCCTTTGTTTTTCATTGCTAGTTTAGTGAGTGATTAATAAGAATGGAAATTGAAGAGAAACTTTTGAAAATTTTTATTTTTGAAAGAAGGTTGTTAAATGTTTTACTGTTTAGTAACATTATTAACCAAACAGAAGTCCCTTGAAAGAACGAATTTTGATAGATATTAGCATTATTTTACATCAATGAAGTTAGTATATATATATATATATAAATATATATTTTAAATTCTAGAAGTAGGTATTGAACATGTTGATTCCTGCAATACAGTTCATGGTGTTGAATATGGTTTTGGAGCGCATGAGCATTCAACAACCGGAATTTTTGAGGTGGAGCCAAGGCAGTGTCCCGGTTTCACATTTCGGAAGTCTATTTTAATTGGAAGGACAGATTTAGGTCCAAAAGACGTCCGTGCGTTTATGGAGAAACTTGCTAGAGAGTACTCTGGAAACACATACCATCTTATCACTAAGAACTGCAATCATTTTTGCAATGATGTGTGTATCCAATTGACAGGGAAACCGATTCCACGCTGGGTTAATCGACTTGCTAGATTGGGTAAGAAATCAGCTATCTCCTTTTAAATTACTTACAGATGATCTGATTGGTTTTTGAGAAGATTGGTAGATATTTAAGGGAAAGTGGTACAGCATTTTGTATTTACTCTCTTTAGCAGTTTTCTAATTTTAAAGTATTTGCAAGTGCAGAAGCAACTGGTAAAATCATTCATCATTAAATAGCTATACGGTGCCTGTCAAAAAGAAAAATAATAGTAATAATAATAAAATGAAGAACCAAAGATTAAGAGTGCTTTGCTTTAAACAAGTTCTCAAGAAAAGAGGATGTATCAGCTTCCACCATACCCACTGTGGCACTGACCAAACTCCTTTAGTGGAAGCTTTGTTGAATGAGCACCATTCATGAGTGACATGCTCCGAACCACTCCCACCAACATGCATAAACTTCCAAATTTGAAATGACGACCTTATAATCATGTTCACTGTCTGTCAGAGCCAATAATTTTCTTTCATATTAGTAGCACTACTGCCATGGTCAGCTAATTGTCTCACCTTTTTGCAATTTAATTTTGTATATTCTGGTTGATTGTACTAATATAGCACTACCTAGTTTCAATTTCTTGATATTGAAATGTTTATCAAATAGGAAGTGATAACCTTGAAATTTACTGAGCTGTTTGTTGTATACCATACTTGATCTTGTCTTTGCCTACCATGTGAAGTAAATTTGTTTTAAAGAAAGGCGGAGTAATGGAAATAATAGTTTCGTTCATTTTGCTTCCGGCCTAATTAAGACTATTTTTAGCTTCTAAGCTTTCTAAAGGCTATACTTGCCTTCTGTTCCCGTTTCATCCGTGCTTGTATTACCTTGTCGTAGGACAAGAAAGCAAAGATTTATGATAGTCTGCTGCAGTTTTGGATGATTTTGTAGGTTCTTTCGGTGTAGGCTTTTGATGATGTTGTTTGTAATGAACGTATAGGTTTCCTTTGCAACTGTGTTCTCCCAGCAGGGTTGAATGAGACAAAAGTTCGCCAAGTTAGATCAGAAGGTAAGGTTCAACAGGTAGAGAAGAAGAAGTTGAGAAGCCAGTCAACTAGGTTTGTATCTTCATCTAATCCTCCACCTCCTTCATTGACATCTTGTCCTCCAGGCTCTGCGATGAGTAGTAGACAAAGGCGATGCCTTCCACCCTCATCATCTTTGATTCATACTTCTTCAACCTCAAATTTGAGTTTGAAGCTTTAAATAAGTTTGATTATGGTACAGTTTAAGGTTTAAAATTTTGGAAGTCAAACAGAAGATGAGGTTAGCAAATGCAAATCTTTTCTCCTGCTCCAGTTTTTACCTGGTTTAGCTGATCTTTTCTTGATGGGTGTGGAAACGGCTGCTTGGAAATTTTGCAGCATTTCAATTTTTCCTGTAATATGATTTCTGTTTATCAGTTGAATGGAAAATATCTAAGGTTTTTTTTTTTTTTTTCCCACACTCTTGCTCTCCACTTGCCAAATTGATTCTAAGAGTGTATGTCAAAATCATGTTCAGTTTGAACTGTTAAATGTTTGGTAATAGGGAGAACTATTTGTGTAAAGAATAGGACCCATGGAATAGTAGTTGGCTAACGTCCAATGTGAATGATTATGGCTCTGCCCTGTACTAGTTGGTGAGGCTGGGACCTTGGCCGCTTTTATTTTCATGAATCTGAGGAAGGTGCCTAAAAGAAGTTGCAGTGGTCCCTTCATTTTCCAGTGTTAAAAAGTTATATAATTTCCCCTTTTTGCTGTCCTTCAAAATTGTAGTAACCAGCTTGAAAGACTGTGAAAAGAGGCCCCAGGCTACCACAATATCCGGCTGGGATTGGGTTGATTTATCCAAGTAAAAAGCCCCTTGACATAGGCTTGCGGGAGGGCTGGGAGAAATCAAATAGATGAAGTTTCATGATTGATTAATTGCTTTTTGTCTGTTGGATCAAGAAGAGTGCAATTAAGTCTGGGATTATGGATATAGCCCACATCTTTGTTAAGCAAGACATTGTTTAAGCTTTCTAGACAGTTCGAAAGCCCTCTTTCACTTGATCGAAGTCCATCTTCTTTTTTTTTCTTTGAACAAGTAGGATCATCTGCCCACTGATTTAAGGGCTGATGCAGATTCAATGTAGAAAGCCCATGCTTCTGCAAATTTTTTCCTCAGTTAATTTGATCATTCCTCGTAATCAAACTGTCGACACTTTTTTTTTTTTTTTTTGCCTTGGAACCCTGCCATTAAAGGAGGAACCCTCCTAGTGATTTTACTTGTTCCACGTTTCACTGTCTTTACTAACACTCGAAACTTGAAAGCAACTTAAGATAAATGTAATTAAGGGATTTTTCTGGTTTGGTTGGTAGATGGTGGATCAGTCCTTGGGGAAGAAATAAAGGAAAAAAAAAAAAAGGAGTGTTAATGGCGTAAACGGCAGCCAAATTCATGGCTATGGCTATCCTAATTGCATGTGACAGTCGTGAATTGGATAAACTTATGTAAAATAGTCTTTTATAATTACTTGCATAAATAAATTGATTAAAATAAGCTTTAATTCACGTGAATGATAAATGATGTGGTCACGAATTAGTCTTCTATCATTTCTAATCCATTCAAGTAATAATACATATCTTAATAACAAGACAGATTTTATATCAAAAATTTCAATGGGCGAAACTTACGATGTTCAAGTTTGTCCTATGCTGTGCGTGTTTCTTACATTTGATAGCCAACTCGGGTTTTGTCAAATGATTGGAGCTAAATTTAGTTGGTCCACCGGTCACCACAAAGCCAACTTGAAGCTTGTAAGACAAGGGAGAAAGGGGTATTTTTCCCTTGTTTTTTCCTGTATTGTTTGATTATACTTCCTTATTTTAAGGCAGCAGACGGTGTTATTTTAATTTGCAACAGGATATATGGATGCCAGTTAACTCCAGCAACCCTTTACAATCTAAACAGAAGTTGGCAACTGCGAGTAACAAAAAACCCTTAAAAAAAGAGAAAAAAGGCTATATTATGTTTCATTACAATTTGTATTTTGTGATTTTTTTTTCATATTAATCATATAAATATGAACACAATAAAAATTATTTGAATCAATCTGAAAAAAGTGCCAGCCTAACAGAGCTTTATTCTTTCTTCATTTACAATTGGAACGTTCAAAAGTTTTCGTGATATGTTCTAGAACAAAGACCAGAGTAGTTTATACTCCAACTAAAAGCAAACGTATCATTTCCAAACGTCAAAATCTATGGTCAGAATTTTACGAGCCAGATTGGGTTGCCGCAAACTAAGGCATCAAACAGTCATGTGGTCAGACAGTCAACCCCCCGACACAGTTTGGCCAATTTCTCACCGCCTTCGGTGCTGTTCTCGATCAAGTACGACATTGTTATTTTATGGTAACCGACCGACGAAGTAACCTTCGGTTTCAGAGATCCAAGAAAGGTTTCAACCTTGTCGGTTGCTTGGCTGGTGATAGGGACCCAAACCTCAAACTGGTTTTACACACATCCATGAAAGCTCGTGAAAAAACAAACAAGACCCACACCTCACTTGCATCTTGTCCCGTGTTGAAGACTTGGAAATTTCCCATTACAAACTACAACTGTTCTAATCAAAATCAAAGAGGCTGAAGCCAGAAAATTGAAGTAAAAATGAGTGGAAAAAGGGAAAAGCCGAAGAAGGATACCGCAATGAAAGCGAAGGAAGAAAATGATGCACAAGAAAAGCAAAAATATGAAACAAATCAATTGCTTCTGGTCATTAAATCTGTATGGCATCTTTGATTAAAACCAACAGGACTATCAAATTTGCTACTAAAAAGTTACAAAGAAACAATTAAAATGGCTCCCAGATAAACTAGAAATACTAAGAAGAAAAAAAAAATCTAAAATGAAGAAATAGAAATTGGTGAAAATTGAGTCTTTTTGAGAGAAGGGGAAATGGTTAGATCTATCTATGTCTACTTCTATCTATCTCTCTATAATTTCTTTATCCTATTATAACTTTCTTATTGTACTATGTTCAAGAACAAATGGGTTAGTGAGAAATCGAGAATAGCGACATTATCAACAAAAGATTAGAGGATTGCAGGAGATCATGTAGCCAGAAAAATCTTCACTTTTTCCAGGCATAGACAAGCAAAGAGAAGCCAGTAGGAGCACTCAACTCATTCTCCTCCACGCTTGCCCACTCCATTACTGAAGAGCTGCATCCTGAAGAAGCTGAAGACATCGAAATTGAAGAAGAAGATGAGCTTCTAGCAGTCCTCAACAAGCTTTTCCTCATCTTTTTCCATTCAATTCCATTCATGCCAACAGTATACGAACTTTGCTGCCACAAATCGATCCCGTTCTTCTCGTTGAAAGGACCCAATACTTCAGACCTGTCCTGCTGATGATCTTCTTCAAGAATTTCAGAGCCTTCATTCTCAAACTTGAACATGAAAACTGCATGCCTACTGTTCAAATCTTGATCAAACAGCCAGTTATAAACGTCCCATGAAACTTGTATTGAGACACCATCCACTTCAATCCTCTCATTGCCTCTAAATTTCCATTTAAGTCGCTTTATTTGCAATACCCTTTTGCTATCAACGCTGAAACACAGCTTTGCATTTTCGTTTACCCTACAATCAATTGAAATTTCCCTGATTTTGCCTCCAAATCTGGCTTTTGTGTTGTATACTTTGTTGCCAAATACGTGTTCTCTTCTCAAAAAAAGAGCTTGGGTGCTCCCTCGCTTTTGAGCTCTAGTTCTAGCATAAGCTTCTTTGGTACGATCCCCAACAAGAAGCGTCATTTCACCATCAACAACAACAGCAATAAAGAACCCTGAGTCAGGTTCAGGTCCGGATCCGAACTTTGCCCTGGAAAGGTCCCAGAAGACTTGGACATTAGGGATTGCGGCGCTGCTGAGCTTCTTATATCCATGTTTCTTCCAAAAGTTAAAGGATTTGATATCAAGATGAAAATGGAGGGTAGAGAAGGAAAGGGGAGTAGGGACAGAGAGAGGAGAAGAGGGAGAGCAGTGAGAGGAAGGGTGGAGGTGGAGGTGGAAAGAGTGGCCAAGGAACGTGCGGGACCAGGTTAGGGAAAAAAGGCCTAGATTTGTATAGTAGAGACTTGTAGCAAGGTTAGTTTTACCTGAGTTTTGTGGAGGAGGCGGCGCTATGTGGTTGTTGTCTGCGGTGGCAGAGGGGCGGAAGCAAGAAGGAAAGGAGGAGGAATGGTGGTGGCTTTGGAGAGACATTATTTTTTTTGTCTGGGATTGTATGATGTAAGGCTTCGGCTTTCAGCCTTTCAGCGGTTTTGAAAGCTATATATAGGGGGAGCTTTTAAGGGGCTGAGTCGTGAGACAAAGATCAATACAACACGTAGAAGGCGACTTTCCCTTTCCTACCTGGAAATTTAATTAGACTTCAAAAATTAATTAAAAAATACCTGAAAAGTTATAGTTTTTTTCTCCCCTAAACTACGATATATGTATATACATATATATATATATATATAAACCCTCAAACCATTATATGCAATGAGCTCACGATAAGATAAGATCTACAGCGCGACGTGTGATTGGTAACAGTAAAATTTAAACAAGTACTTTGGTGATCTAAAATTGTAAGTAATTAACGAATAATAAAGTTGACTTAATATATCTTGAATTTTGACCAAGTTGGTGAAATCAAATTTTGATGCTTTTTATTTCAAAAAATAAAAAAATTTTCTTTTTGATGCTTTTTTAAAATGATTTTATTATTTTAAACAGGACAATTTACTTTATTATTATTTTTTTAAAAGTATGCTTATTAGGTACTCGTGTACGGCGGATGAACGTAACTTAGCCAAACTTTCATTAGAAGCACGTTTGGAATTTAATCATCGGAAGTGTTTTTCACGTGACGAAAACAAATACACTGAACAGATGATGAGATGGAACTTGTTTTTGCAACTGGTTATGGTTGAAATGAAGACTTGTTCAATTTAAACGTAAGCACAAACAACAAACTGCGGTTGATAAAATACGTGTGAAAATGGCTGAAAATAAAACCCAGCATTCTTGTTAGTTGTTTATCAAGTGCAAAATCAGAGAGAGTTTTGTTTAAATATGTTTAAACTTTGAGCTTTTCTCCTTAATTTTCAATTACCAGGTTGAATTTCAAAATGTTTAAAACCTTACACTAGAATAATATCAAAGCATGTGAAAATTTTCCACTAGATTCTAATGTTTCGAAAATATTTGATCCAAGGAATTCTGTGATTACGTGAAAAGAATAATGTAGGATCAATTAGATTGTTTATTAATTAATTTATCGAACGTGTTTAATTATTTGCTCCTTAAATTTTGAATTTTGAATTTTTTTTTTCCCCTTCTAAATCCATGAATTTGTCTATTTTGGCCAGCCTGAAGCTCGTCGTAACAAAAGACAACAGGGAATAGCACTTGGCTGTAATCATGGTTCGCAAGCTAACAAGCAGCAATGTCCCAGCAGTTCATTGCATTTGTTTATTTCCAGCCTTAATTTACCACACAAATCTCCAACTGAGCTGGAATTGTCTCCCCAGTTCATATTTGCTTTAAAATAGGGACAGCTGGTACGCCAATGTACGTGTAATTTCTCGATCGTAGTCTTGCCCTGACCAAATACATTATATTCCCAAGGCCTATATTGGCGGCAGTTGGTGAAGTTCCCAGGAAAATGCATGCTTCAAGCTTAGGTTCCTTGATTTCATAGATTTTGAAGTTTAAAGAGATGGATCAATCACCTATGCTTTGCCACTCCTTTTACCGGTTTTATTTTCACTTTTAGTTCAGACCTCTTAGGTTTTTCTTCGTATTGGGGTTTGGTTTTAGCATTGGGCCGCTACCGTCCAATGTCATTAAACTATGCAAAAATTTTAGATAATTGGGCAATGCAACCTGCATCGTTGATCAAATTCAGCTTCAACACATTTAAAATGATTGCCTACACTGAAAATTAACAGGCAAAATTGACCGATGAAAGAGGTGACCAAAAACTTGAAACCCGCTCAATCCGAAAGAAAACAAGTAGAAGCAACATCGAAATGGTTGTAATTCAGAAGTCAAGAAGCCAAAGTGTGGGAGAGGAAAGATCAACGATTTCCCAATCTTCCATTTTAGACCGCGTCATACAATTGAGGCTGATCTGAAGAAATAATTCAGGGTGTCCAAATTGACCCTTTATCATATTAGTTAAACTTCGAACAGTCGAAACACTTTTGTTTGTTGCTACTGACTTTTCAAAACTTGTAAAGCAATTCTTCCCTTTCATTTTTTCAGAAAAAGCCTTCCATATGTTCTTAGTCAATGGTACTAATTACATCAAAATAAGACAAAATCTTCTTTTGGTGACTTGAATCCGTGAATTGTCAGGACCCAAAACAGAAATCATGCATTTTTTTTTCCTTTTTATATATTAATTTTAGGGTTAAAAAAAGTTTTCTGAGCTTGTGAACTAGAGAATGGATTGAGCTTGGTTGGATATTCTTATTTGGTTCGATGATCCCAGGACATGATTTATACATACATATATATATATATATATATATATATATAAATCAAAACTCAACAGCTACCTTTTTATTAATTTGTGTGTATCTGTACAAACTAATCCAGGCGCGATTCAACTTTTAAGCCTTATAATTAAGCTATGGGAAAATTTTGAAGGTTGAACACAGTAGAAGACGGCTTGTCAAAGTAAATTGTCACGAAAAGAAGAGAGAATTTGACCCATTTCATTGATTTGAAGACTCAAATTAAGACTTTATTCAGCTGAATTAATACGCGCTTTTAACAATTTACTGAGGGATTTGAATCTGAATATTAGTTTTTTGAATATCCATTTCGGCACCACCCAAGAAGCAACTAGCAGCAGGCGGAAAGACCAAATCCATCTTGACATTTATTTTTAGAAACAATTGATATTCACAGTTTCTAACAGAATTTAAAACTCCTTCCTTCTAATTTCAAGGTTCACAGATCGAATGGCCTTTACGGACTTTACAGAAGTTAGCTAACTGCTATAAATCCCAGTCAAGAATAAAAATTTAAATTAAAGTTGTCATGCAGTTTCAGTTACGTCATTTATTACGATCATGAATATAATAAATATTATTATCATTACTTATAATAAATATCTATAATTAAAAAAAATTTAAACCGTAAAATAACTATTATTATGTTACGATGGTGCCATTATTTAAACATGTAACAAGAAATATATTCGGTGGTTGGGGTTAGCTGTTATATTTAATTTCCCTGATTTGTTAAAAAGAGAGAAGGGTCATCTCCGCCATGGGAAAAATACAACCCTTTACCTAAATATTCTCCAAACAATTTCCTGCTGCTACCTACACTACCAAACAGATGCCTTTTGCATTTCTCACTTATTAAAGTCAAGCTAACACACCATCTTAATTAATTAGGGTATTTGTTAGTGAAAAAATAAAATGGAGTCGTTGAGCTAGGGATCGAGCAGCGACTGAATTTTGTCCTTGTTTTTGTTGTAACTGTACAAGCTGTTATTTGGGGTTATTAATGTCTACTTATTTTGGATTGAACTATTAAGATGCGGTCTTTTTAATGGTTTTATTTTGCAGTTTACGTTTAATGAATGTATGAATTGCTCTCAAAATTTTACATAATTAAGGGTAGTTGCAGTTAAACTACATGCAGTAGTTCGACAACTTGGGAAAAGAAAAACTAAAATATTTATGAGAGCTTGGAAGTGTAATTTATACAATTTCATAAGAATATATATGTTATATATATTTATATGTATATAAATGGAGTTTACATTATTTTTTTTTTGTTAAGCTATAAATAGAAGCCTCCTTTGTGAGTATTTTTGCATGTGTTACGATAATATAATCACCAAAGATTTACATGTTGAAATAGGCTTATAATTAACATAAAAATTCACATATATGCTGATGTTTTTGAGTTGAAATAGTGCTTGAATAGTCCTTTATCTTTATATACTTGGTTTATTGGAATGGAATGACTGTATGTGGTACTTTGATTTAGTAGAATAGAACAATATATGATTCGAATCCTTTAAAATAATTTTTTAGTTCGTCTAATGTCGGAATAACTATTTAGTGAAAGGCTTAAACGAATGTTCAGTGATTTTTTTGAATAAAGTCGTAATAAACTATTGCACAAAATAATTATTTTGTAAACTAAATAATCATATTAATATAATAAAATTTTTGTTACAATGATCAAATATACTATTATTTGTACCGCTCATGCTTTTGTATTTTCCAAATTTGATGCATGCAAGCTTAAAAGCATGAATAAAGCAAAAATGAGAAGAAAAAAATAAAAAGGCGCCTCATCTTGCATGTGAACTTAAGTCTGGTCAATATCTGATAAGGCTGAGCCCAACTTTAACAGCCCGAAGTGGGTTTAAACTTTGAACAGATAACACTGACGTAAAGCTGTGAGCCCTAATCTCTCCTGAATCCTGATTGAATCTAGGCCGAACATCTTTTCTTAGGTGGCCCATTAACCAGGGAAGACTGTTTTTTAGAATTTGGTAAATTTCTTCTGAGTTACGAGGCTTAAGTGGCCCACAGGATGTAATTTATACTAGGCCCAGTGCCACATGACCGAACAAACCCTCTGTCCGCTCTAACTCGACCTTGCTGGTCTGACAGTGGGGTGGCAATTGAATCAGCCGAAAGAATGTGCCCCAAAACATTTATCAATGACTCAAATGTCCTGCCAAAGAAAAAGTAGATGACACTCTAACATGAGCCTGTTACTACTTACCTAAGCTTGTTAGATGTGGTTCTTCAAAGTTTAGGAATTTTCCTTGCTCACTCTCGTTCAACAGTGTTATTAGTTTATCTTTGTGTGTGTATATATATATAGTGATTTCACTGTTGTCCTTGATAGCTGATAGAAAATGCTAAAGAAAAAGCAGTGCTGACCAAAATGGAATCTAATTAAACCTCCAAGAATAAACAGACCAGAATGTATTTTTTTTTTGTTTACTTAAAATGAAGAAAAAGCTTTGTGAAATCAATTGGTTCATAATTCCACTAAAGATGGGAAATGTTAAAGTAAGATCATGATTTATGAAGGAAAAGACCAGGGGGTGATTGGAAGGAAGAAGAGCAGGTGGGTCCCTTTTCATCTTTGTCCTGTCTTGCTAACATAGTTTAGAAAGTAGCGGTTAGAGGACCTGAACCAAGTGCATGTGCATGTTCATGTTAGCATTATCCATGTGAAGGGAATGGAGATATAGACACGAAGAACGGCAACGACATGCCAAGCACAGATGCACTGCACCATCAACCTAATTACAAAGATTGTCTTAGATCAAGTCTTGACTATTAAACTATAGGCACTACATAAAAAAAAATCAGCTTCCTCGATTGATTATGTTATTTCGACTCTTATTTTTTATAGCATAAGTGTTTAACATAAATTCAAATATGTATTAGTATATGACTTTTTAAAAAACTTTCAAATACATGAAAAAATTTTAAAAAATTGAATATATCAAACATGTACTAATATCAGCTCTAATCGTATTAAAATTTAAGTAACATGGCTGGTTGAAACTTGAAAGCATTTTGGCCTTTTGAGATGTATGCCACCAAACTTATTCTCGCACTCCTGAAAAAGTACATAGCCTTTTGGATTTTTGCATGATTCACTTGATCCAACGCATCTAAAACAAAAGATAATACCCCATTAGGAAGACAAAGACAATCTCAGCACACATAATTTTAGGGGATTTTTGAAAAAGGATTTTTATTTAAGGGCCATATCATTGTCTCTTCCCAAACATTTCCACATCAGATCCTATACACCATGATTGGTTTTGACTACTTTTCTTCTGAGGAAGATCTCACCTTTGACTCTGAGTTCTTACTCTCTTTTTTCACTAAGGTGTGCAATTCAAGGGGACCCTTTTACAATGAGAATTTGTACGATAGAAATGTTTTTTTACTAGGTTGAACCAGAAGGGAACTCCAATTTAGACCAGACAAACTCTGTTACTTTGATCTCAGAACTTGATTTTCAACATCAATCACCAAACAAGCCCAATTGGCATCAATTCTTTGATTAAAAATCTTACAACAGAGCCTATTGGCAAAAATTATCAAACTGTTTCAACATGTTTTTCCCCTTTCTCAGTAGATTATAGACAGTATCACCTCGTGACAAGTTCGAATTTCAAATTTAAGATTGTCGTCGCTTTTGTGATAAACAATTTGCAGGGCATTTGTTGTTTAGTTCGTTCCAATTAATTATACATTAAATATTCTCAAAGAATAAAAGAACAAACAAGTTATTAAACTTTAAGAGATGATTGAGAAATCAAGGAGCAACAGTTTAGACTTTAGATACCATAAGGAAATCATAAAAACCAAAACTGACCCAATAATTTAAGGCTCTTGGACTTGAATTATTATACAATGTGTATATAATATATGTAAGTGGATCAAAGCTTCTTACTGATGGTTATGATAAGCGAAGGGCCAAGATGTGTCAAGTTCGCAAACTTATGAGGTAATTGATCAGTTCTTAATAAAGTGCAATAGGCCTTTCTCCCTTAGCAATTTACCTGCAAATACATTAAAAATCATTCTGGCAGGCCATTGCTGGAGTTACAGCATGTTTCTTGAGATAAAGCAAAGTGGTAGGTCAGGTTAAATACCGAGAGGCCAAAGTGATGACAAAAATGTTCAAAATATTAATGATGGTAAACTCACTAACATGCCATCATTTGAAATTCACCTTTGCTGAATCAAAAGTAAAACAATATAATGAGAGTAAAACAACTTTATATTTTTGATGGTTGTGGGGAGCACAATCAATTTTCTGAACAGTTGAACCATCATGAAATTCCATTGATAGAGACTAGACACCAAAACCCAAAAAGCAAAAATTAGTTTAACACTTTAGATACTTGTATAAGGTTAATTACGTCAACCATACATTCAAATTAACAATGGATAAGAGGTTAAACTGCTCTTCCAATTATCAATGTGTTACTTTCAGTCTTTTTTTTTCATACGTATATTTGAATATAAGTATAAAAGTACGATTCTACAAATATATGAAAATGAATTAATAAAAAAAGAATGAGTGTACCTTTATCCGACACCTCTAAATTCAAGTAACCTAGGGCAAGAAGGCCTACAAGGATGTAAAGCACTTGCAAGCTGAGACCATCACTTGAAGAACAAAGAAAGAAAAATCAATTGAAAGAAGAAAGGGTAATTAGGCCTGTAGCATCCTTTAATTTCAAAAGTGCTAAAATGGTTTGTCTGTCGTAGTCTTGGGGAATAGATATTGAGCCATGGAAGTGCTGCCTAATTATATTGTTTACTGAAAGAAGATATCCAGAATACGAAATGAAAATGACTTGAGTAAAATTCTCAGCCATATTCTTAATTGAAAAGAGTAAAATCGAGATCAACCGAAGTGAAAAGAAAACTATAATAGACAGGTCAAAGTGACCAAATCTCCTGTTTAAAATCCTTGCAGAAAACCTTATATCTTTGGTAAAAAAGGACAAGTTGTTTGAAGAACACAAGCGTTTTAGCTAATCAAAGATGTTTAAATAATGTTTTAATCAGTCAAGGTAAGTAGTATATCCTAAAATTATATATTTTTCTTCATTCATGGGTGCCTGTTAAATTATCTTACATACCAAATTTAGAAGTGAGTACTGCTATCTTAGCTATACCGTTTGATAAGCTTAGACTAATGCTAACAAGTGCTTGCAAGCTTCCTTAATGTAGAAACTCTGGCGTGGGTTTTGCTTCGCAGGCTTCGAAACTATGTCAGATGATCATAATAGTGCATATATGAGATCAATACCAATGGCTTCCTGACCTGAAAATCATCAGAGAGAGATGGGGAAAGGAAAGATGGGCCTGCTGAAATCATTAGAACTCCACTCAATCCAATTCAGTGTCCCCTTTTCTTTAAACTTTTGCAACTCGATCCTCAACCAAAAGCAAAGCTTTGTTAAAAAGGAACCTGACAAAAACCCTTTCAAACCTAACAATTGAAAAACGGTTTCGGTCATTTACAAAGGAATTTTGCCAGGAAGTTAAATGATTTTGTCTATGCTCGGCTAAACATCTTAAGAACTATGAAAATTCCTTGGTCTAAATGGCTGTGACTAGTGAGTGATATTCTTATGGCTTGTAAATTCTTTCGGTAGAGATTTTTTAAGACATCCATTTTTGTTTCACTACTTTTGATAAGAACTATATCTATGAAATCCAAAAGAAGCTCCTTGGATTCAATTTTATGAAAAAAAAATGTCCATAAGACATTCAACCTGTTTACCTTCTTTGCTATGATTATTTCCTATCAACTGAGACAAAAGGAAGCATCTGCCTTTCATAAGTTTTCTAGGCGTTGTTCCGTATTAGTAATATTATTTTCATGATTTGATTAATTTCCAGAAGAAGTATCTTCCAAGTTCTAACTTTACACGGGTAAATCATGTTAATGCTCTCCTATGTCCTCACCAACTCCAAAACACTGTTGCCAAATATTTGAGAACAAGGGCAAAGATATTTCTATCATTATACTTAAACAAGTGATTTACAGAACTTGTTTAAGAAAATAAGAAAATTTCTTAAAAATGACCCGTTGATCACGCAAATCCATGTGATAGTGAATAATAATTTGTTCCATATGTTGTTGTTTAACTGTTATAGGCTTATAGCCCGACAGTTTGATGTCGATACTTTGAAAATAATAAATAGATGATAGTTGCATTGTCGCTTTGAAAAGGCACGTGCAACGCAAGTAATTTATTAGACAAAGAGTTGGCAACCTTGCAGGAAGCAGAAGACTGCAAATGGAAATTCCTACATTTCATCCTCTGAATGCACAACCGAAAAGAAAGATACAGAAGAGCAGATGATAATATCAGAGTAACATATATCATAGCAGAGCTTACTGTACATTAAGCATCATCAAATGGGTTCACCTGGCAGAAACTAGGACCTAAAGATTGGGTCTGTATTGCACTTGGGAAATATGTGGGAAGGTTCAAGGTTGAGAAGAATGGGTTAAATTAGTGAATCAGTGCCATTAGCATGGAAGCAAATCTAAAAGGCCAGCCAGCCTGAATTTGTTTTAAGATTTGGTAATAGAGTTGTCAAAGCCTCAGTTCAACGTTCTCAATGAACGGTGAAAAGAGACAAGGAGAGAAATATAGAGAAAGAAGAAAGGATGCTGCTTCTTGACATCCAATGGACTAGACATTGCATAGTTCAATGGAGCCATAGTCAAGTAGTTCCTCAATCATTTGTTCAATGTGATCCTCTTCAAGTGGTTTGAACTGCTGGCTGCTTTCAACTTGAGCTTTCTTGACAACCCAATTGGCTTCTGTCTCTTGCACTGGTAATGTTCTCTTTTCCAGCAGTCGAACTCCCATTCCACTGTCTCTCCCTGCAATGCCGTTGTTTCCGATAACATGTGGGGTTGGTGTCTTATTTTGTGGCTCCTGCCCCGATTGTTGTTTGATCATTTGAAGGGAAGCCATATAGCATTTGTGTAGTTTAGCTCTCAAAGTTGCCGAGAGAAGCTTGGATGATGATGATTGAGGTGCATTAGGGTTGTAAGGGAAGTTGGTTCTAGCCCTTGGTCCACACATAAGCCTTGCAGCTTCATCGTAGGCGCGAGCTGCGTCTTCTGCCGTTTCAAATGTTCCTAGCCAAATTCTAGTTTTCCTGTACAAACGAAACATATACTTTCATAAGGAATAGAAAAACATTCCTAGAAGGCTGAATCGTTCATGGTTTTTGAAACTCAGTTTAACTTACAAGAGAGGATGGCGAATTTCAGATACCCAAGAACCCCAATGCCTTTGTCGGACACCTCGATAACGTTGCTGTGGTCTGGCCATATTTAATAATAAAGAAACGTTTCTTTTCAAATGTGTTTGTGGAAATGCCTGAATGAGGGAATGAGAGGGATGCCAAGGAGGGAAGGAAGAGGATGGGCTATTTGTAGTTGACAGACATATGTGGCAATTTACTGTCATCCAACTTGAAAATTTGTTGGGTCCCAGAAAGGGTTCTTCCATCTTTTTTCCTATTTAGTTACAGTTGGCTAATTGACAAGTTTATGATTTTGTTGGATTAATAGGTGAAAGGAAATTTCAAACTTCAAGTCACATGGTAATAACAATAGCTTTGTGTTTCAAAAATAATTTCAGAACATTTATCTATTCTTTTATCACCCTTCTTTCGTCATGAAAATCTAAAGGTCACATTCCAATAGATTCTTCATGTGAATGGTCTTAAGCTTTGATAAAGACTTAAGCAAAACTACAAGTTGCTAAATGTTAAAAAAAAAAAAAAAACAGAGAATTAATAGAAAAGCGTATAATGTTCTCTTCAACTATAAAAATCTTTGAACATATCACCAAATCAGTTTTGTTAGGCAATTTTGTAATGAAAAATTTTGTTTTAGTGTGTTTGTTGGAACAAGTTGACAGACAATTGGTATAATGTGGAAGTTTGAACATATTATTTCGTATATTACCAAGAAAGCAAATTGTTCACACAATGAAATATCATGCGCATCAATTTGCGCTGGAATAAATGATTGAGTCAATCCTATGTCGAAATACATCGACTGAAGAATCTTGGACCGCCATAATTACCATACCAATCCAAATGATTTGATCAAATCCCACTCACTTATTTATCAGATCAATATGCCCCAAGACTAACAAATATTAAAATTTTGATCCTAAAGAGATTTGATTTTTTAAACATTAACAACAAACAAATTTACATTAATTTTAGAGACATACTGATCTTTGTGTATCGGGAAAAAGAAGATCCAGAAAATTTTACTATCTTTTGTGTTGTTATAATCAAGAAGCTTGTTAATGCATGCCAACATGCCAAGTGAAAGCATCACATTTCCTGGAGTGGCTTCTTTCTCAGCTGCTATTTCTGACTCTTTTAACTTCCTCGTTCTAGAAAAGAATCCAAATGAGCCGAAAAGACAGGGCATGTTCGTGACAATGGCTTTTGTTAGTTTTATTTTCTTTCCATTCATTTGTTGGTTATTTTACGGGGCTTTTTTTTCAGTAGGCTTGTTCATGGCTTAATCAAGTTGAATTTGAGTCAGGCTTAAACATGGTATTAATATTGAATATCCTTATTTAAATCGGGCCTGATTCAAAATATGAGTTTTGAATTTTGTCCAAGTCTGCCCATATTTGTACATAAATAATCCAAGCTCATTTAACCCCGCCCATATTATATTTTTTTTATAATTTATTTTTAAAAAAAAATATTTTTTAAAATTTAATCTTTACTAACTTAATAATTTTCTTTTATTAAGTTTATAAATATAAATAATTTAACTTAGTTTTTAAAATTTATACTATAATATTATATATGTATTATTTATATGGTAAAAATTATAGAATCATAAAATATAAAATAAATATATATAAATAATGTGATAGTAAAATGGAACTAGGTGAACTGGGTTTGAGCTTTGAACGTTGGACCCAAAGTCCTGCTCATTTTTTAATCGAGCTTCATTTTTTTGTCCAAGTTCATTTTTCGGACCTAATATGTTTATCTAAACCTTTTTAAATATCGGACGGACTTTCGAGCTTGGATAAATAGCCTAAATCTTGAACAGATCTAAGGAGGAGGGGACCACATTTACTAGCAGTATAAGTATAATTTTTCAAAAACAGAACGTAATCGGATGGAAAAAAAATTAAAAATTTTGGTCTCACTCTTGGTTTACAGGTAACTTTGAACTGATATAATTCTACATGTATGAAAGGTCAAAATATGAAATGAGACTAACATTGCAAACGCGTTAGATGGGGAACCAAAAAAACATAACACGGGTGACTGGCGAATGATGATGGATATATAACGCATGTACCTGTCTTTTTCTTATAGCCAAGGTGCGGCATGTGGGTATGAATTGTAATGTAGTTTAGATAAAATCTTATCAGGGTTTAAAATTGGCTCAGCCGCCGCCCCCCCGACTATGTCGACGCGGTTCTTTCATCAATCTATTTTCATAGGTTCTTTCCCTTCAAATCCGACAACCTCACATGCATGCACAGTCTCATTTAACAATTGACAAAAGAAAAAAAAAAGGGTTTGAGAAAGTGTTGGGTTGAGAACATGGGATGATATCTCCATCAACTACAAGCATTATTATTGTTAGCGTCATCTATTTTTTTTTTGTTTATGGTTGCCTCTTAGCTTGCGTGCATAAATTTGCTTGGTCAAAAAGTTTGCTTGGAAGCAGTTAACGGTTTACATAGGCCTAGCTCCCAAACAGTTTAACCTGGTAAGTTCAATCTCAAAGATTTATTGGTCTCAAGTAATATTGGGTTTGAATTCTACCAGTAATTTTTCTTTTAATTTTAACAAAAAATAAAATATAGTAGTATTAATCTGCAATCAATGCTAATGGAGAAAATCTGAAAAGGACATGTACATTTTATATTAATTATATAGGAAGGACGTTTTGCTAACGTTGTTCATAGCTATAATTAATGTAGAATCGACAGAAGTTTCGGATTTTTTTGTTGGATTAATCGGTGAAGGGAAAGATATAAATTGACAACTTAAATTAAAACAGATGACAGACCATATTTACTGGGCTACGCGGTTTCATTTCATCAGTCAGCAAGAAAAAGAAGAAAGGGAAAAACAATTTAGGGAAGGTGATATGATAGAATGTTGAAATTGGCCGTAGTCTAAGGGATTTGCCTGCCAGGCCAGGCTGGTCTTTTTAATTTTTTTTTTTAACCCGGACAGACCATTCGCCTCGCCTATGAATGAATCATCGGATTGAGTTTTCACCTATTATTCTTTAATTTATTTTTTAATATATTTATTAATATTATTTATATTTATAAGATCTATTTATAAATTATTAAAATTAAAATTATATTAGACAACAATGTATAAAAAAAATAATAAAAGAAAGGCTAATCCTAAATCACCAGTATTTGTATAGATGCTGCTCCTAAATGGGTCCAAAAAGGAAAGTTGGTCAAACTGAAGCATGTGTTTAGTAAACCCTGGAACATTTGCTAGATTGAAGGCATAATGAAAGTCAATAAACCATGGTCCATATTATTAGTATGTTTTTTCTTCAAAAAATTTCCAATGTTTGAAATTTGATTTTGGATCTTTTAAAAGTAATCAGTTAGGCTGAACCCATTTTGTAAAATCTATAGTATTAGATACATGTAAAATTGTAAGCCAGGTTTTTGTAACATTGAAAGAATAAAGTTATTCTTTGGAAACAAGAGTTTAGTTACAATTCCACTTGATTTTGATTGTTTTTTTTCTCACGATTGTGGGCTTTGTAGTGTTTTGATTGTCCATCAACAATCTAATCGTTTTAGGCTTTTAGCCCACCTACTTTCAATAGGCCTGTGAGAAATCTAGTTCAAGCCCACTTTTTAGAATCTGTGCCATAACATTACTCACCCAATATCTAATTGGACCTCTCAATATGAATATAATTCGAGTCCACGTTTTCCTAAATTGCTAGTTCCCCGCACAAGAAAAAAAAATCAGATGTCGATTTTTAGACAAGTCGAGGCCCAAATTCAACAGCCCTAAATGGAGGTTAAATCAGGTCTATTCCGCTTAGTAATGAAATGGAAATGAAACGGCCCATTTCCATTTCATTCCCCATCTCCATTGGGTTTTACTTTCTAATCTCCTAAGCAGAGGGTTTGGCTCAGTCAACATAAAGAAGAAAGCGTTGTGTCAGACAACCGATAGACCCCCCAAAAATGGTACTTGCTTTGCTTTGCTTTGAAATTTTTTTTTTCTTTCTGCTGATAAATTTATGAGTTAATTTACATATTGAAGTATTTGATTTGATTTGATCGTACTCAAAATAGTTCGTTGAATTGATCTGATATTGATTTTGATAAACCAAACTGAACAGCCCTCGCTCAAGACTTTCATAATAAAGAAGAAGCTCGCCAAGAAGATGAGGCAAAATAGGCCCATCCCTTACTGGATTCGGACGCGCACAGACAACAGCATTTCCCTTTTCCTTTCCCCCTTTTTTTATAGAATTTTTTTTCTAATTATTCTTTTTAGTTTTTAATTATTTTTATGGTTTTATTTCGGGTATAATGCAAAGCGTAGGCAATGGCGTCGTACGAAGTTGGGAGTCTGATGTTTTTGGTTGAAGTTAATAGCTTGTTTTTTGGACTAATTTTAGGTTTTTTAGTCGTCGTTAAAGACGATGACGATCCAAAGCTAATTGTTTTGTATTTAATCAAGTACGCATGATTGTCTAAGGAACTCATGTATACGAGTCCATTTTAAAGAGCTTTTCTTTTGAATTGAAGTTTTGTTTCAATTAGTCGAAATCATCATGGGTTATTGTAATGATGATCAAGCATAATCTTGGGTTGCTTGTTTCATTGCTGGCTTAATATCATTTTAACAAAATTACGTCTTGACATTGCTTTGGAATTTATGTATGTACTAGCTGTTGGATCAGACCGGGATTTTTCTTTTTTCTTTTTAGGGCATAATTGTACGTGGCATTGAGGATTGAAAGCAACTAATGACGTATGAGGACGTTTTGAATTGCCTTTTATCTAACACCATTACCTGGTGAAGTTGCCCTCTGATTTGTCTTTGGGATTGCAAGCAACTACTCCAAATTACGACTTAGACAGAGCTTGGCTTCCATGTAAAAATCAAAAATAATTTAGGCTGGTAATATTCTGCTCCTATTTACCCGTTTGAAACCTTGCTAATAACAGCACACAGTCCCTGTCAGGTCGATTCCAACGGTTTTCACTATGTTTTAGCTTAAAAATCAAACCCAGTTGTTCACCACCAAGCTTTTTCTCTTCGAACTCGTCGTCCCTTTGCCTTCACTATAAATCTTTTTGCTATCGCTTTTTTC
>JBBYHK010240900.1:0-29924 GCA_038382065.1 Adansonia grandidieri | reverse complement strand
AGAAAATACACGTATCATTATTGACAACATATTTTATGTATTTTGTTCTGAATTACATGAGAATAGATTATACTTTTAAAAGAAAATTAATAATTTTATTTTAAATAATATGTATAACAATAAAGAATGTTATAAAATTATAATAAGTATATCCATGATAATTAAAATATATAATTTAATTTAAATCTTATTGTAAGATTATCCTAATTAATATAACATTTTATTTATTTAAAATATTATTATATATTTTAAAGATTAGTTTAGTCTTTGAATAATAATTTTGAAGTCTTTGACAATTAATTTAGGAAGGTTACTATGACCATAATATAACAAACTTATATATAAAAATACATCAACTTACCATTTATCCAATTTAACAATTTGATTTAAAATAAAATATACGATTGACGTAGAAAGGATTAATTAAATTTTAATTCATAATACCCTAACTAGACAAGTCTAATGTGCCGACTGGGTTTAAGGGCTAGGCTACTTGCCTTGGTCTATATGAGTCAAGCCTTGAATAAAATCCTTGTGAATTCTATCCAGATTGGTCCAACTTGAATTACTATTTAATAATAAAAATAAAATTTTATTTAAATTGAATTATAAAAATATATAAGTATTAATATAAAATAATATTTTAATAAATATAATGAATAATGAATGGCTTTTCGAGGCGACCAAGGCTTGAGCAAAAATATTTTGAAATTTTCAGGGTATGTTCCATGAACATGTCTAACCTTAATGCTATAAATAATAACATCAAACTTCTTTTTCATTTTCAAAATTTTGAGCAACCAAAGCCTGCATAAATGAATACTTATCATACTAAACAAAGTAATTGTTGGTTATAAAATTAAAAAATAGATTAATATTTCATATTTTAGTCATTATTTTAATAAATTAATGTTTTTAAAATAATATTATACTTAATTTAAGTTTGGGCCATTTTGGGTTAATTTTACAGTCAATTAAAGTTTGGATCATCTGAATTCAGGTCAATTTTGACTTGGATCATTCTTTGTTTTAGTTTAGACAGGGTTCAAATTGTTAACTTTTTGTCAAAATCAGGTTCGCTCAGGCTTTGATTTGGGTGGTTGATAGAGTTTTTCGGGTTTGGGTTATAATTGATAGGTCTATACATGAACAAGACATATATTAACTAATTTGTTCTAAGAATTTACGTTATTCACAGACATTACCATTAATTTTGTTTCTCCTTCTCATATATTTAAAAAATAGATCATTATTTTTAATTTTCTTTGTAACATACTAAATGCGAGACATATTAGATTCAAAATTATAAAGGGATTACTAAGTTATCACAAATGTTCATGACATGCCCTAGGAAAATAGGTACAACCAACTTTAAAAAATTTTGCTGGGAGAAAGAAAGAAGTGCTTCTTGCTTTTAGGATTAGGGTGATTGTCAAAAAAATTAATCGTTTGACTATACTTATATGCACTACGAAGTAACTGAGAAATTAAAGTCACCAATGAGCAAACATCCATTAAAATCGATCCCTTTAAATTTTGAAAACTCTTCTTAAAGGGATTATTTTTAAGGACTTTGTGAAAACCAGAGTAGAAAAATGAAGGAAGTCTCAGACTCTAATTTAAAAAATCTATTCTAAAAGGCATAACAAAAAACGCAAAATAAAAAAAAAAAAACTGAGACTCCTTAAACCAGATCATCTTGCATGTTTTTGCTGGATCTTTTAAAACAAAACATATAAAACAAATATGAAAATTCTCATACCTCAGCCTAAGGGTGGTGCAATCCCATGGTAGAAATTCCATGACCGTTGGTTCTTTTACATTGAGCCCAATTGTCGCAAATCGAAGCTGTCTGAGTGTCTAGCCTCTAACAGTTACCTATGCTGGTGACTCAAAAACCTTTAAAAAGGAAAAGACTTTGCTTTGCTGAGAGTTGTGCTAGCAACTTAGGTTTCTCAAACCTTCTCTTAGCTTTTGATCTCCTTAGATTCAAAATCGAATAATTGAACAAATAGTTTTTCTCCAATCTATAATCTAATCATAAATTCTCTTTAGGGAGGCGGTATAATCACAATTCACCTTTTGGGAAGATCAAATGATGGAAAATCAATCCTTAAATATCAAAGGATGGCAAAATAGGGTTTTTATACCTAAGGTAAATGTTTTTCAACTTTGGACTATTTGCACTTAAATCTTTGGCCCTTTCAACAACTTAAATTGGGCTCAAGTAACTTTTACTTCTATTAGGTAAATAAGCCCAATATCATTTTAATTTCTACTAATCATTCTTATTTGTATGACCCGTCAGGCCTCATCATTTTGGCAATAGACATAAATTATTCAATTAAGAATATTTATATTTATAGACTAAGATTGGCATCTAATGATGTTTGGAATGCCCTAAGGATGAAAAATATTTTGATGTATTTCATTAGTTTGAATTGATTATTCATATTTATATATTTAGGGTTTCATTATATCATTACTATTCCAAATTCGTTTGATCTACTTGTTAAAGAAATCTAAGTAAATATGGCTTATTGACTACTTGTGTTTATACCATTAGAATATTGCATAAAATGGACTTCATATGCGGGGAGACAATATTCTATGGTAAGTAGCCTAAATTGATAGTCTACAGTCTATGGGGTTAATGTTAGCAATTAACTCATGTTAAGACTATTATGTCATCTAAATCCAATTAGGGAGATGGCTTGTCATGGCTATTTAGAGTGGGCCAACTCCCAAGTAGAGACATAGGTATGTTGCCTAGAGGTAGTGATATATTAGACTGGACCAAAATGTAATTAATCCACTAATAAGTCTATTTACTTGGATTAATTCACTTTTGACATTCGTTATGTAGTTACCTTAATCCTAAGTAATTAACTCCATATATATAACTTATATACTTTGACATTCCAAAGGCTAAAGCATCTCGAAGTAGTAAGCTAGTAGACTAGTTTGTTAGGTGTATGATTTATACTCAATGAGAGCTTTACTTATAGATATGGAATAATAGCTCCTATAAAGACTTAAGGTTATCCTTTTAAAAGGCATTACACAAGATATGAAAATGGACAAGGCCTCAGTCATTTTTATGTCAAATGATAAACTGTTCACATGTGGTGAATACTCATTTTCACATAGAGAGTATAATGGAATTTTATATAAAGTGATCAAATAGGTAAAATGGCCTTTAACCTTAAGTTGATCACGAATATTATATGAGGATATTACACAAATGATAAGGTCATTGGACTAAAAGGCTATTTATAAAGCTTATGTAATACAGCATATAATTGGGAGTGCAGTCGTAGGTCTTTAGTGGTATGACTCTGAGATTAGTAATTATGTGATTCATTATAAGGTACAGAATAATTAATACATAGATTATTGGAGTCCAATTATATGTCAAATTGGCTCCTTTGCTAGCTCAACATAATTCCTTAACGGATTACTATTGATCGAAATATTCATAGTCAGAAAATTCTCAATATTTTGAAGTGATGCGTCAAATGCTCTCGTTTTAGGGGTATAGGCATTTTCTTTAGTAATTAAATGAAAGATAGGTTTTGGTTTTATTTATTTATTATATATATTTAATTTGATTAAATATATATTTAGACCAGAATTAGTAGTTTAAATTAATTATATTTATCTTCTGATAAATATAAGAATTAATTTAAATTAAATAGATATTGGAAAATTAATTATTTATATAATTAATTTGATATCTATAAAGTCTTGTTTAAATATTTGTTTATAAATTAAATATGAATAATATTCTAAATAAATTAAGAAATTTATTTTATATATTTATTTTTTATTTGCTATTAAAATTAATTATTTTTATAGTTAATTTATTTTGATAATCAATATATAATTATTTTATTCAAATAAAATTGTCATAATTTTATTTCGAATAGAATTGGAGTTATGAAAAATTATCTGGTTAAATAAAATTAATAGTAATCAAAATTAATTAGTATTTAGATTAAACGGCTTAAACTTCTTAAAAAAAATTGGGCCAAAATAATGTATCTATATATATTTAGGCTTTTCCAAATTTAAGAGCTAATATCCAACTAGGGTTAGCAACAACAAAGGTTTTAAAGAATGGGTAAAATAATTATTTTAATTAATTAAAATTAAAAATTAGAGCTACCTTGTTACCTAATATAAACAAGAGGCAATTGCCTAGGGTTTCAAGTTGGACTTTGGCGCCACACTAGGGTTTTTAATCACAACATCTCGTGATTCTAAATATGTTGAAACAAGGTGGTCACTAAAGAGAATCAAGCCATACAAATCCGAAGTAGATCGAGACAAAGAATGCCCACTCACTCTGCCATCCGGGAACTAGAGAATAATAAAGAAGAATAGTTGGTTGAAGCTTTCACATGGATCTAGGAATTCTTGGACGGCATCTGCGGATCTACAACTCCTGTAATCAATTATGGTGGTTTTATTGTACATGACAACACAATCTAGTACGGTCTAGATTAATTTTTTTTTTAAATTTCACTGCAAGTTTGATAATTTTTTTCTTACAAACAATGCATTATAGCCACCCAATATGCAGGGAATGCCAAATTGGTTTTGACAAGCACTTTAGTGTACAGTATCTCAGTTTATTCAGTCCTTTCATCATATATCCTGAGCATAGTGTAGTGTCTACCCTTATATTAGCACTACAACCCTTATGTGTTAGCTTCATAATCAATATTACCTTGGACAAGAACTTTGAGTTAACACGAGCTAGGTCCATGTGAGATATATTTCTTCATATCACTTGGAGTGATGAATTCTTTTTGGACCTCTCATCCACCTTCAACATGCTTCATGGCTTACCTAAAGCCACCACTCATTTGGCATTCATCTATTATGGACTCACTCGTGATTATCTCTTAGTATAAGAATCCACATAGAGGTTGACCTAGTACCACAAGTCAAGGATCACTTACACTAATGACAAATGAAAGTATTTTTATAAACATTTAAGTGAAATACCAAATAAAACTCTCATAGTGGGTCATGTTTAGTGAACTTATTCTACATAATAAGCACATGTATGCTATCCCCAAGTATCTCTGCACTTCAACCTATGAGATTAATTACATGAATCAAATGCATAGAGGCTTAACATACACTCGTCTTTATGTATTGTCAATGCCCTATCTTGATAATACGATGACCATGAACATTTTGGAAACACGGATTTGACACATAGGGATTTCATAATTGTAACTTATTACAATTCCTTTGTAAGGCCAACATGTTTCATGTGCTTTATCTATATAAGATGTACATTGCAATTATTAAATAATTTCTTATGGATAAAGAACTACCTCATTAACATTAATAAACTCTAATGTTTGTTACATGAAATTTTCTAAATGTTAATGTATCACAAGCAAAAGCAATTGGCTTGTTTACACTAACATTTTCCCACTAGCACTAAAGCTAATCGGCCATATGTCTAAGCCTTATACCCCCATATGGCAATCATGTTTTTGCTGAGATAAAATGTTAGTGAAAGGATTAGCTATGTTGTCCTCAGTGAGTACTTATTCCATACTAATGTCATATCTCTTAATAAAGTCTCTAATGACGTAATATCGTCATAAGACATGTTTGGATTTATGATGAGACCTTGATTCCTCAACTTGTGCTATGGCTTCATTATTATCACAGTAAAGTGATACAGGATCAACAATTCTTGGAACAACACCAAGTTTAGTAATTAACTTATTCATCCAAATTGCCTCTTTTATCACTTCATAAGTGAAGCTATATTCGAATTTAATTTTTGAATTTATAATTGTAGCCTGTTTGGAACATTTCTAATTAGCTGTAGCATCATTGAGGGTAAATGCATAACCACTCTCATCCAAATTAGATTGGAAATTGGCATTAGTATAACCCCTAGCAAGGAGTTCAGCCCCTCTATAAACCAAAAGATATCCTCAGTTCTTCTTAAGTACTTAAAGATATTCATCACAGCAATCTAATGAGTATCACCAGGTTGCTTGAGTATCTGCTCGTGATACTTAAAGCATATGATACATTCATAGCAATCTAATGAGTATCACCGTGGTTGCTTTGGTATATGCTTGTGATACTTAAAGCATAGGATATATTCAGTCTTGTACACAATAATGCATACATGATAGATCCAATTAACGAAGCATATGGAATTACATTCATCCATGTCCCTTCATCGAAGGTTTTAGGACATATCTCTTTCAAGTAATGTACGCCTTGTACCATAGGTAAGTTTCCTCTTTTGGAGTTTTTCATGCTAAACCTTTTTAGCATTTTACCTGTGTAGGTGGATTAGGATAAGCCAAGTAGTTGTCTCTATCTATCCCTATAGATCTTAATTCCTAGAATGAATACTGCTTCTGCCAGATTTTTCATGAAGAATTGGTTGTACAACTAGATTTTTAGTAGTTTTAAAGCCTCTTTCTTGACTACTTCCATCATATATGGATTCAATCTTCATTGGGCTTGTCTTACAGGTTTAGCTCTTTCTTCTAACAATATCCTATGCATACAAATAGAAGGACTTATGCCCTTAAGATCTTCTATTGTCCACCCTATAGCCTCTTTATGCTCTTTTAACACTCCAAGTAATCGTTCTTCTTCTGACATGTCTAGTTTGCTAGAGATTATAACTGGTAATGTTTCTTTTTCTCCTAAGTAGACATGCTTCAAGTGACTTGGTAATGGCTTTAACTCCAATTATGGTGCTTACATAAGAGAAGGATGAAGTTTGGAGTGAGAAAAGGGTAATTCAACATAAAACACAACATTCTTTTTAGGTAAGGATTCTAATTCAAGAATGGTGTGCTAAAGATCATTTAAAATTAACTCCCTTCCTATTTCTTTTAGTTTCTCATTGTCAAGACTGTTCTCAAGTGTAACCTTCACATTATCATACCTGCCAAGTCATAAATTCTCTGCACAAAAGGGTTAATTCCATCCAAGGCAAGCACTGTATGTTCATCACTAGGATATCACTTAGCATCATATATATTAAATTTAATAATTTCTCCATCAAATTCCATAGTATGTGTCCCTTCATACATATTTATAATAGTTCTTAAAGTTTTTAAAAATGGTTTCCCTAATAGTATTAGGGCAGAATCATCCTCCCTCATGTGAAGCACGTAGAAATCAGTGAGGAAAACCAAATTATTAACCTGAACTAAAATATCTTGTAGGACTCTTTCAGGATATGCATTAAACCTATCAGCTAGTTGTATTATCACCCCTGTTTCTTTTAATGGCCTAACCCTTAAGGATTTATAAATTGAAAGGGGCATAACATTAATTGATCATCGGGGTCTAACATTGCTCTATCCACTTTAATACTACCAATTTTGTAAGAAACAGTAAACATGCCTAGATCCTTACACTTCGAAGGTAATTTTTTTGTATCACCATTGACACATTCTTATCAACTTGAATTTCTCATCGCCAATTAATTTATGCTTTTTACTACACAATTCCTTATGAAATTTAGCATAGCGAGGAATTTATTTAATTGCATTAAGAAGTGGTATGTTTACCTCAACTTTGTGAAAAGTCTCAAGGATTTCTTTTTCCTGGTCCTCCTTTCTAGATTTTACAAATTGACTTAGGAATAGAGGAGGTGGTACAAAAGTTTTATTTGGCTCTAAACTCAGAGCCTTCATTTGCATATTTACAGGTCCAGGATTTTCTTTATCTTTCTTAAGTTCCTTCTCCAATTCACGTTTTGACACTTCTTTGTTAGGCTCTTTCAACTCTTTTTTGCTTCGTAAAGTGATCACACTTGCGTTTTGTTTTGGATTGACTTCTGGTTGAGATGGTAGCTTCTCATACCCTTTTGGATTCCCTTTGCTCATCTCAGCCTCCAACTGATTTACTCTATTTCTCATATCATGCATACTAGTCCTCATTTCTTGTTAAAATTGTTGAATATTATTAGTTAGTGATTAAAACATATCTTCAATAGACGTACCTTGTTTTGACAAAGACTGATGTGGAGAAAAAATGGTCTAGCTTGATACTATGATTGAAATCCATGTGGCTTTGTCGCATAGCTAAAATTTGGATGTTTCTTCCATCCTGGGTTATAGGTATTTGAATAGGGATCATATCTTTGTCTTTGTGAGCCTGTAAATCTTCCACCGACATTAGCTTGTTCATTCAAATCATCTTGAAGCATTGGGCACATGTCAGTTGTATGACCCGAAGTTGTACATATGCCACATGTTTTTACCTATTGCATATTCCCTATAACCAATTTTTCAACAAGAGATGTTAAATTATTTAATTGTTATTGCACAAAATATTCACTCACCTCATTTACCCTATTTACAGGGTAGTCTTTCTTGAAGCCAAATAGTTGTGATTCCGCAGCCATAATAGAAATAAACCTCTTGGCTTCTTTTGAAGTCTTTTACGCTAGTGCACCTTTACTTACAGCATCCACCATGCTCTTCTCCATTGGTAACAACCCTTCCTAAAAATATTGAATCAATAATTAATCAAGAATTTGATGTTGTGGACAACTTGCATATAATTGTTTAAATCTCTCCCAATATTCATAAAGGGTCTCTCCGTAAGTTACCTTATGCCACATATTTCCTTCCTAATATTTGTAGCTCTTAAAGTAGGGAAAATTTTTTCGAGAAATTATCGTTTTATCTCATTCGAAGTAATTATGGATCCTAATGGCATAGCCAATCATTTGTTTTATCATCTAATAAGAAAGGAAAGGCTCTTAGCTTTATCTGTTATTTAGTAACACCCCGAGGTCTTATTGTCGAGTAGACCACCTGGAATTCCTTTAGATGTGTGTGAGGGTCTTCACCTGCAAAACCATGAAAAGTTGCAAGTAAGTGAATAAGTCTAGATTTTAACTCAAGAAGAACTTTTATATTAGGATATTCAATACAAAGGGGTTGTTGGTTTAAATCTCATGCAGCTAGCTCCTAGAGAGTTCTTTCTTTAGCCATTGTTTCATCTATGTTTTCTGGATCGCTAGATGAACTGTGTGGATCAATGGCCAAATCTAATTCTGACAATTACGATGTTGCCTTTATAGCATGCCTTTGTTTAGTCTCTTTCCTTTTGTTGAGCCATTTTCTAAATTTTTGGATCGTATTACAATTCACCTGTATGAGAAGAAGGAGGCATAAAATGCATACAAAAATAATAATATTAATAATAAACTAATCAAGGAAATAAATCTCTTAGCACCAATTCCCTAACAACGATGCCAAAATTTGGTGGGTGTCGAATCCAACAAAAATAATTTCCCTACTCTAATAAGATTTTTATATATAGTGATTGTCTCCATAGGGAATGGTAAGATTTGATTTCCTTACAAAATTAAAAAAAATAAAATAAGGATTTTATAAAGTCAACAAAAATTAAATGAAATAATAAACTAAAGATCGATTAAGAATGCAGGACAAATTAAACTGAAATAAACGTCAATATCACACAAACACTAGCCAAAGGTCTAATTGCAAGTTTTATTCTCACAACTGATCACAGATGCAAAGATATATTCATTGTTCGAGAATAAATTGGTTATGGGTATTGGTACGACCTAACTCCCTACCCCTCCTAGTTATTCGATAATCAAGGTATGACCATTAATTATTTCCCTTATTGATTACATAAACCCTAGATATGATCTTAGTGTTTCAATGTACAAATAGCATTAATAATGAGAGGGGAATCGCCAATCTAATCAATAAACTCACGAGCAGGTTTATTCAGATTAGACTATGAATTCCTCCTAACTAAGTTAGTTGCCACTTTTATTAGAAATTATGGATTTGATTTTCTAACTAGCTATAGATTATCCCATCAATCAAATACGATACCAAAAATTGGATCAACAATAACAATCATGCTTATTAAGTAAAGAAGAAAAGATAAATATTCAAGAACAATGAATAATATAAACATAAATTAGATCTCACAGTCGTAGAGAATCAAACTTTGATATAAAACCCTTGACTAGTTAAAAAGAATTTAGCAATACATTATCTTTTTGTTTCTTTTTTTTTTTTCAAAAGAAAAAAAATCCCTCTTAAAAGAAGTTAAAAACCTTAGAAAAACCATCCCCTAGAATATTTCCCTTCTTTTCTTTATATATCCACTAAAATTTTCCCAAATTTACCTAAATTCTGATCAGTTGCAAATTCTACTCAATTAGAATTCTAAATAAACCAAAATTCTAATTTAAACTGTCTGCCTGTAGAGTGCGCCCACGCAATATCCATAACAGCTCTTTCTTTTCTCTTCTTGGGTTGCTCCAATCAACTCCTTTAAGCACTTTTTCTTTCTTCCAAGTCCTTTTTACACCTTAAACATAAAAGAAAGTAATTTTCATCAGTTATAGCTCAAAAACTATGAAAAGATAAGAATTTAACAAATAAAATCTCAACATTTATGTTCAGTATCAGACATAGGCCTCATTCAAAACCTTGAGAAGGGCATTTTTGTAAGCTTTAGAATTTAACAGCAGTGACAAAATAGATATCTTGGCATGTTGCTTATTCAGCTTATCGATGATATTGTATTCACTGTGCTTAATAAATTAAGGAATTCTATAGCCTTTTTCTCATTCACTAACTCTTTGATAGCTACTGTATCCAAGTTTCTAGTTATGCATTTTAATGCTTGAGGAACGACATTAGTATTATCTTATTAAGCTTTATTTCTTGATGCTGTTGGGGCATAACATTTGCCACTCCAAGTTAGGTGGTTGACCCCTGAAAGGTCAACATTTGCAGCTTACTAACTTGATTCTTCGATGATTAGGATTTTATTTTTCATAGTTTCAAGGAATCGCCCTATTATCTATGTAAAGGAAAGGAGATGGGAGTTGAATGATTATCTTTTTCATGGATTAAACAAGGATAGTTTTGACTCTCGATCAGTTGTCATACAAGATCAATGGCCTTCTAACCCCATAAAGAGGATTGTTCCCTTCTTTTTCTATAATGTTGATAGATGACATTGCATTTGCAAACTCAGTGTGCTGGGTTCACTTTTCATCACAGAATTCGATGCTACCCTTGTTCATTATCCTTTGAAACATAGTGCAAAACTCTTTGTGTGTTTGAAAAGTATGGCTGTAAACAGTATGGAAATCATAAAAGTCATAATTCTTCCCTCTATCCTTTCTGTTGCATTAACTAGTTTAGCTTACTCTAAGATTTGCTAGACCAAATTCGCTGGTGTCCTTACTTTATCTATGTTCTCTATAATCTCACAGTTTTCTTCAATAACCATTCTATTTAGATTTAATTTAGTATGAGTTTGAGATAAACTAGGTTCAATGCCAAATTTTGGTTGTTGACTAGCCTTTATTTTTCCTTTCCCTTTGTCTTTGTAGATATTTTTTCTACCTGATTCATTTTTCATAACCTTATTAATTATTCCATAGAGTATAACTACATCTGCGAAGCTTATTGGGAAGCTTTTCATTACTTTTTCGTAATAAAGGGCTTGCAATGTGTTGATAAACCTAACAGTCATATTTTTTTATCAACAATGGATGAATCTTGGTATCCTCTTCCATCCATCTCAAAGCATGCTGCCTAAAACTTTTATCAACTCTTTTTTTCATGCTTATAAGGGATTAATAGCTTGAGATCTGGTGGTCAGTAAGCCTCTCCTCATCTGTGGCATTAATAGATGGACTGATATGTTTGTCCCACTCCTTATAGAACTCAATCTTGGATTGATCCATCATCCCTTTGACTATTTTTAAGAATGATGGGCAATGTTGCAAATCGTGCCCATGACTGCAGTGGTAGCAAGATGGTTAAATGATTTTTTTACTTTGATCTTTGATCTTTGAGACTATTCTGGCCCTCACAAAAGCTTGTCAGACTTTACTCATCGGTGTTTTGACCTTTCTAATGCTTTTTTTGACTTAGCAAAGTAGTGACTTCAAACTTAGTTCCTTCTTTCTTTTTTTTTTTTTTTGCTATTATTTAGCAAGAAAAGAATGAAATGAATAAGTTTTCCGGTAATATGGTTGGTGGTAGGGTGCTTAAAGGGTGAAAATGTGAGAAAGGTTGAGTTTTTAGAGGTTTTCTGGTGGTGTTTTGGGTGAGTTACGGGAATAGAAGATGGTTGAGGGTGAAAGACAATGGGATAGTGTTTTGAAAGAGTTTTGGGACTAGATATTGTTGGAGAATTCTTGTCAATGGCTGAAGCCTTTTTTTGAGGTTGATGGAGAGTTTTTAGGAATGGCTGAAAGCCTTTGCTTCTCTTTTAGATTGCTAAAAGTCCTTCCATTTAAATTCTATGCTCAGCCAATGCTTTTAGAGACAAAGCAAAGGCATTTTTTATCTTTCATTCTTGTACTAGGGCATATCTCCAGCTACCATGCCCAGTTGGTCTTCTTCCCATTGGTCCTGCCATGTTGAGAAAAGAGCAGAAAGGTTGCAACAGCCTACAATTGAAGATATAACTGACATGCCCTCTTACCACCATATATTTTATGATAGTGACGGTTGTCAATAGCTATTTAGGCTTTTAAAATTGGTTTAAATCTTATCACAGGCCCAAAGTCTATGTTTTATGACTGTTTCTTAGTGTTCGAATAAGATTTTAGAAGATTAAAGATGATCCAAACTGGGCAAAAATCCTTGGTGTATCGATACAAAACATATTGTATCGGTAAATAAGGCAAATTTTACCAATGAGTATCAATACGATGAGGTGTGTATAGATACTAAGAGTAAAATATTATTTCCAACCTCGAGACTTAGAGGCCTATATTGATACTCCATGGATTTGTATCGATACTAACGATTGTGTATCAATACATTTTGCCAAGAATCACAACTTTAGCTACTGCTAAGGTCTGTATCAATACAAACATGCTAAGTATTGATAGCATGCTTTAGGTTTCAATACTAAACCCTCTTGTATCAATACTATATGTGAAAATTCAAGTTTTTGGCGACATAAAGGCTTTGTATCAATACTTATGCACCAATATAACTTGTCTGTACTTGTGGCTTCTTGATTTACCTAAATTTGGTCTTAAATAGTAGGAAATTGATCCATGTACTCATCTAAATGACTCTGGTGACACCATGAAAAATGGCATTTGATGCCTCTTTTTACATTTTTCTTTGATACGACCCATATGCATTTTAGACCTTCCTAAAAAATTTTTCACCCGGCGCTGTGTTGCCTGATAGTGCCTGGCAACACGGCACCCAACAGTAATCCCCCACTTTTTATTTTTATTTTTATTTTTTGATTTTAACATTTTTAATTGAGTCTTGGGATGCCAAAAGTAGGCCCAGACAAAATGAGGTGTCTATAAACTATTTAGAATTGAGTCGAGCAAGCTATTCATCCCAATCAACCAGCCCTAGAAATTAAAAATATTAATAATGATATGGCCAACAAAAATAAAAGAATATAAATAGTGATATATTAATAAACTTAAGAGTGGAGGCCATTTAAGTCAGGCTTGGTCAAGATTCATATTAGGGCCACATTGCGATAGCTTGGCGACTCCATTTGGGATGATTTAGAGAATCAAGCCTAAAATTAATTACGTGCTAACTAAATTTTAACTAATTTAGTTTCAATTGGTATTTAATTTTAAATTCCCTCTTTAAGAAATTTTTTTTTCATTATGTTAATATTTATTTGGCATTGATCCTTTTGTGTTTCTTTTTCTCTTTTAGGGGTAAGGGTAATGGATTTTATTTTTAATGTTGTGTAATAAAAAGGTATATTTGTCCCTTCACATACACTATGCACAAGTGCATTAGTTTCTCCATCATCAAATATGGAAAGGGCATAGGTACCCAATATTTTAGGAGAGGGTGAAGTAGCTCTGCCTTCTGAGGTGTTAGCCTTTGTCTGGGCTAGCGAGAAGCCTATCGAGTGTAGATTTTTAGACTTGTCTGAGGTGTCAGCCTCGTTACAAGCACAGAAGACATGCCCACTTGAATGAAATCTATGCCAACATAAATTTAAAATAGATAAGGATAAGGTACCTCGTTAGTCCTTTTGGAGCTTGAGGAATTCGATAACCTAATTAGAGGTTTGACCTTAACCTCATATAGTGATCCACATTAACCTTTTAGTCAAAACCATGCCCAATTTTAGGTGTCAACAAAATTAGGGACACATAAAGAGACAAAGCTATCTCTTTCTCTTTAGTCTCAAACTTTTATTTATTTGAATAATTTTAATATTTTATTTGGATAATATGTTATTTTCATTACTTTGAAATTTATTTATTTGGTTAATTTTGATACTTTATTTGAATAATTTATGATTTTCATTGTTTCAAAATTTTTATTTGAATTTAATATCTCTTAAGGATAATAACTCATTTTTTTTCCTTTTTGGTGCATTTTTCTTTCCTCATATGCATATACAAGAATGTTTGCTTTAAAAAGAATTTCAACTTGGATTAATTTTCAGTTAACTTTATGGCTGAACTAGAATATGCAGTCATTATTTCCAAGGAGTTTGAAAAGGTTTGTTCTGAGTCTGAATTTAATCAAAAAAAGGACAGAGATTGTATACCAAGGGGTTTTGTGCAAACTTACCAAGGATCGCACATTGGGTTAAATTTTAGGCTTGGGCATTTGGAGATGGTGCCTATCTACTGTAAAAAGCGTAGTCTAACTAACTTCCTTAAAAAATTAAGTCAAATTTTGGATTTGGATTTTAAAGCTGACCAACATCACATAAAGCAAAAGGGGAACACCAGTGTCATATCATGTTAATTTCTACAAAAATATATCCAAATGCGATCCGACTTTAAGAAGGCTTTGGATGCATCCGCTCTTGCTATATATGGGATGGTTCTCTTCCCGAGAGTGTTGGGACATATTGATGCAGCAGTTATGGATTTATTTGACTAGTTGAAAAGGAACATGCACCTGGCTCTAACAATTCTAGCTAAGATGATTCGAGTGCTTAATGCATGATGAAAAAAGAGTCGAGAGAGATTCTTTAAAAGTGCTCTGTTATTGTATATCTAGGCTCAAAGTCATTTTTAGCGTGTAAAAGCAGAGAAAATTAAACCCTACTTCTCACATTCTATCCTTCTTCAAGAATTCATCAAAAAAGAATGGGCCAAGTATGGGACCAAGAGAAAATGGGTTGAAATGCTCAAGATCTTAGCTTCTTTAAATATAACCTTAAGGGCACCATGGTTTTAACTAAAATGCTTTATTTATTAATATGGTAATATGCTTTATTTGCCTTTACTCAGCATATGAAGTACTGTGGATTATGAGCCATTATTAGTTCGGAGACAATATAGCTCACAATAGTTTATCCCCATGACTTCAAATTTAGCTAGTGTGGACTTAGAATATCAGGTGAGGATTATAGAAAGTCACTTCATACAGCCACTTTACATTGGAGGGAAAGGCATGAGTTAGGTTTATGTGCATGCATGGATAAGACCAATCCAGGGTATGATGCATGGAGAAGAGTTCAATGCTGTAACATAATCATTCCTGGCTTAAATAGTACCATTCTTTGAGTATCTATCCAAGCAGACCCTAGCATGCCATCTTAGATTGATTTGATTGAGGAGGAAGCTGCCAAAGAATGAAAAAGAATAAATGACAAAAATCATCAGCTTTAAAGGAAGTGGCCTATTTATGAATAAAGAAGGAAACAGGAGCAAAAGAAGTTAAAGAATGGAAGAAAAGTACAATCTAATAAAAAATGACTGGACTGAACAAAAAAAAAAAAGCTTGCCAAGATATTCAAGAGTTTCAGCAGCACTACTAAAGGAGTGAGGAAGGAAACGCGTAAGCTTAGTTAAGAGTTGCAAGTATAGAAGGCTAAAGCTTTGGAGGGAGAAGCTAAGAAAGCTATTTTTGAAAGAGAAGAAAGAGAGAATGTTGATACACGTCTCCAGTTAAGGAGGTCTATTAAAAAGAATGAATAATTCCAAGCTACCCTGTGTCGAGAGCATGGAAGGGTATCTCAATTGCTTAAAGAAAGATGAGGCCTCATGATAACTATTACAGAAATGGGACTAGAACTACAATGCATAGGAGATGACATTCATGCCTTTATACAAGCCTACCATGATTTGGATGCATATTAGGCTAAAAAATTATTGTGGGCCAAATATGATGATAGAAGGTGGCCAACTAATTCTTTTGGCCAACAAATGTACTTAGATCATCTCACAGAACAGATCCACCCAACTACCATCGAAGTAAGGAAAATGATAGAAAGGATTATACCTTACAAATACGGATTAACCCTATAAGAGAATATAAACATATTGTTCATCAGTTTTTGGATGAAGCTCAAAAACAATATGATTAAGTTAGGACTTCCTTTGGATGTAATCCTTATACAATCAACAATATGAATATGCAGTTCATCACAGAATTAACAAAAAAATTATGAGTTCAAAATCTTTTATTAAAGCAAGCGTCTCTGCAAATGCATTTATAGACTCAGACCATGCATACAGATACTTATACATATACACACATATGTACATACATACATGATTATTAATTTCATTAATTCATAAATAAAAATTAATTAAATCAAAGAAATTTGGAATTCTATTAAGGTTCTAATATTGCAAACCTAGAAAGATTAACTCAACCACTACTTACTTATCAATACCATACTAGATTCAGAACAAGAAGAATGGCTGAAGACCACATGGCAAGATTGGAAAGAATAGAGGAAAGTCAATGATAGGCCCAAAAGGTCATGCTAGAGAGGTAAAAAGAATTACAATCTCAGATCATAAGGATGATGGATTTGTTAATGGCAAGGGAGCCAATTCACCAATAGCCAAAGATAAATATTGATACTTCTACCAAGGGATTCAAGGGGTACCAGCTAAGGAGCAGACAACTAACACTCAGAATGCATAGTCGATTAATACCTAAATATGCAACAAAATATCCTTGTAACTAATCAACCACCAGTCATCATTATTAAACATGATGCCTTTTCCCAAGGGGCGAGCGTTAGAATTACAATCATTCAAGAAGAATCGATGGGCCCTATATTAAGGAAGAGGAGAAACGTAAACAAAAAGGTAAAGAGCAAGCTGAAGTAGAGGTTGAAAATGAAAAGTTACAGCTCTTTGAGAAAAGGTTAAAGGACATTAAAGAAGGCTGAACTATATAGTAATGTAGACATTGAGGACCTTAGTCTAGTACTAAATTTAATCCTCCCATTGAAATTTAAAATGCCTAAGGTTGAAAATACAAGGGCACCACTTCCCTTCAACGCACACTAAATTTTCATTAGGAATATAGCTGGCTATGCCTAGAATGACAAGCTTTTGATTCATTGTTTTCAAGAGAGCTTGCTTAGATCTGCATTGAAATGGTAAAATGATCTGAACCGTACTCAAATTCAATGCGGACTGACTTGGCCAATGCATTTTTTCAAGAATATAGACTATGGAAAAGAAGTTTATAGAAGCTTTTAGGCAGTATGCATAAAAATGGAGAAACATAGCCTTTCAGGTTCAGTCTTCCTTAACTGAGAAAGAGACCATGATGCTATTGATGAAAAGCTTGCATCCCCTCTATTATGATAAGCAGGTAGGGAATATAACCAAGAGTTTTGTCAATCTCATTATTTCTGGATAGATGATTAAGACGATTGTAAAAGCTAAAAAATAATGACTGGAGAGTCTTATACAAGAAAAAAATTAAGGTTAGAAAAGAAAAAAGAAGAGGCACTTTCTATTAACTATGTTGATCAATCATACAGTCAAAACCTCATCCCTATTACTAAAATGAAAAACAGCAAACCCAAAATACTTGCTATCTTAACATATCTCGAGCTCTCACTCCAATATCACCCAATACTACCATTTCGAACCCTCTTCCATAAAACCAATAGACTTAATGTTAATCCACCAGCCCAAAAGAGCTAACCAACTTAGACCTCGCTATGATCCCCTTCTTTACTTTTAAAAGGAAATGTTTTATCAGCTCTTTGAGGCACGGTTAGTGGCCCTCATTTTCTCTAAATCATATAAGGGAAATTACCATAGTTGGTATGAGCCAAATCTGCATTGTGAGTATCATGTAGTAATAGGTCACTCGATCATAAATTATATGGCCCTCAAGTAAAAGATCCAAGGTCTTCTTAAGAGGGATGCCTTTTAATTTGATAATGCATAGCACCTAATGTGGCACCAAATCCCTTACCTGATGATCCTAAGTTCGGGATTAATGCTCTGATTGTTGAAAAAAAGCAAGAAAGAAGTCAAAGGTCCAAGAAATAAGAATTCTAATGGAAAAAGTATGAGCAATTCTAACTAAAGATAGGATTCTTAGTCAGAATCATGGAAGCTCTAGCAGTCGATCTGATTCTGGTGCTAATTCATGCAAATTCTATAAGACATCAAGACATACTTTGCAAACTTATCCATACTTTTTAGCCATGATCCAAAGAATAATGGATAATGGAAAAATTAATTTCTTCGAAAAAAAACCAAACTAAGGGAAAAAAATTAGTTAACATGGCTGGTAAAAGACCATCATAGCCACCTTATGGCATCAGTCGCCCTCTTATTATTCATCGCAACTAGTTAGAGACCACATCTTCTAAGGTCAAATTTACTCCTAGACTCATTATCAGAGCATAACACTATTTTTATATAAAAAATAACAAATAGGCATCAGCGAAATATGATGATGACAACTTTAGAGGCTATTACGAGCTAATTGGCTATTATCGACATTATTAGGGTAAGTCATGTAACATAGAGTGGTGTATCTATGGTCCAAAAACTAGTGAAACTGATTTCAAAATGAAATCAAAGGGATAAACATTTGGCAAAGTAATAGTTATTGAAGATGTCCTACTGGAAGTGCAAGAACCGATCAAGGAAAAAGAGGCAACCAAATTCCTCAAGCTTATTAAACACAGTGAGTATAGCATAGTGGAACAGTTGAAACAACAATCGGCAAAGATTTCTTTGTTAGCCCTATTGCTCAATTTAGAGGTACACCAGAATGCTTTGTTGAAAATGCTTAATTAGGTTTATGTTCCTCAAGACATCTCTACAAATAAACTAGATCACCTAGTAAATAACATTATTGCTGACAATTTTATTTCATTTAGTGACAATGAAATCCCACTAAGGGTAACACTTCAAGGAAAGCTCTCTACATCATAACTCACTGTAAAGAGACCATATTGACCAAAGTCCTTATTGACAATGGATCAACTTTGAATGTAATGCCGTTAATTATATTGTTTTGCTTACCAGTTAATGTCAGTCAGATCAAATAAAGCCATGCAATCATTATGGAATTTGAAAGGATAAAGAGAGCAACCAAATGGACTAGTTCAATCACTTTAAATATTGGCCCATGCTTGTTTAAGATTGAGTTTTATGTAATGGAAATCATCCTAACATACAACTATTTGTTGCGATGACCATGGATTCATTCTGCTGGGGCTGTCCCATTATCTATGTACCAAAAAGTTAAATTTATAGTCGATGAGAAGTTGGTTAACCTAGCCAGGGAAGAAGACATCATGGCTATAACTTTTACCAATGCATCTTATGTTAAAGTAAATGCTAAAGTTAAAGAGTGCTCTTTCAAGTCCTTTGAGATTGTTAACAACACTTTTATTGCAGAAGAGTCTGTGCTCCTAAAACCTTAACTTTCAAAGAGCTCTGGCATGGGTCTCAAGCTTACAATTAGAAAAGAAGCTCAAGTTAGAAGAGGACTTAGGAAACATTTGTAAGGGATCGATCAGTCTATCAATGTCATTTGCAAGAAAGGCAAGCATGTATTGGGTTTCAAGCTAGAGTGACATAAAAAAAAAGAAATTTAAGAATCATATCTTAGGGAAAAAAGCTAGCCCAAGCCATCATTCAATAATCAAGCCAGAAATCAGCCATCTACCCTTTATTGGATGAAATTTTCTATCATGGAGGGGTTGTTAATCTAAGAGCTGAGGAAAAAAAACCAATAAAGTCATTATGGTAATTAATAAAGCTCTCGAGAAGTGTCAGGTGGCCACCATTAGAGAAGACAGTGAAAAACTAAGTAATGATCATGGGATCCATCCTTGTCCTTCTTGATACGTCCTAAAGAATTAAACTTTTACTGATAGAACAGTATTGTTTAAGTTGATTTCAAAGTAATTCCAGAAACTCATTTCATCATCTAAGAATCTTTCTGTAAAAACTTAAAATATCAAAGTATCATTTATAGAAATTAAATACACATGATTTTTTGTCTAATTTCAATTTATTTTATACAAATATTTTTTTTCCTTTCTACATACATATACACAAATCATGTCATATATTTGTTTGCCCATTTCTTTCCTTCATTCTTTTTAACCTTTACAGATTTTTCACTTGAATGAGGTCAATTTTGAAGAAGATGTTGATGATCATATTTTGGCACCCGATCTTTTAAAAATGATTAAGCGAGAGGATGAACAAATAATGCCCTATGAAGAATCCATATAGGTGATAAATTTAAGGGATGGTGAGGATAATAGAAAAAAAGTCAGAATAGGGACTGCTCTCATGCCCACCATCAGCAAAAAATTAATAAGTTCGTTTCAAAAATTTTAAGATGTTTTTGCATGGTCTTACCAAGACATGTCAAGATTGGATACAAAAATCATGGTCCATAAATTGCCTTTCAAACAATAATGCAAACCGATTCAGTAGAAGTTAAAAAGAATGAAACTAGAAATGCTTTTGAAAATAAAAGAAGAGGTAAAGAAACAATTTGAGATAGGATTTCTTGATGTGGCCTCTTATAAATGGAGGAAGGATTTTCCATTTTGGAAAATTGGCTTTCAAAAAGAAAAAAGACAAAAAAAACTAAGTTATTTTCAAGTTATAAAGCTTTAAGGTATATTTTCTTCTAAAACGCTTCGGTTTTTGTTGATTTCATTCATTTTCTTCCTAACAGTGAGCTAAAATCATGCTTAAGCTCATGGATTTTCATCCATGTTGAAAGGCTAAGCTTGATGGTTATGAACTATTTTTTTTATTTATAGATTTTTGCATATTTTCTTAGTAATAGTTTAATTTTGCTCATGAAATTTGTTATTATTGACATGATATTCATTTTTATGCTATAATGTTTAATTTGTCATGTATATATGATTATATGGATGTAATTTTCTTTAGTATTTTCTTGTTAATATGTTGGAATAATATTTTTATATATTTATTTTTTGATGATTTCTTACTATGATATTGTTTATGTTTGATAAAGCTTGGATATATGATTTTTGAGTTAGGAAAATTTTGTTTGGTGAGTTATATGGTGTTGGCTAAAATTCCTATAAATGTACGTGATTTTTTTTGGCTATTTTATATATATATATATAAATTTTAAGGACTAATTTGTCAAAAAAATGTAAAAACAATTTCTAGCAATCCTATGGTTGCTCGAAACCCACATATACCTTTTAAGAATGAATTTAATGCATTTAATCAAGTAGAAATACATTTTCTTGGATTTTTGAGGTATTTTGGTAATTTTAAAAAGTTTAGGGACTTTTGTAAATGTTGAAAAATTTATTCAAGGGCCAAAGGAAAGTGATGAAACCTTGTTTGTGAATTATGGATGTGATTTTTATGTCTATTTTAATTTATTTGATGTTTAATTTTGTATTTTAATTATAAAGGGACCAATTTGCCAATTTATAAAAGTTTAGGGACTATTAGGAAAATCTAGCATTTTTTGTTAAAATGGTCATCTCTATCCCAAAAAAAATTATTCATTTAGAATATGTTAGAATATTTCTAGCAATCTAGTAGTCCTCAAGTGGGATGTAGAAAATATTAAAACTTTTCACATTCTTTCAGTTTTCCATTAGGGTACAAAATGCAATTTTGAAAAATTTAGGAACTTAATTGCATGTTTTCATTTTAGGTCACTTTTGAAATCCAAACCACTCATTTAAGGTAAAAATCATCATCACTTAGCTTTTCGAGTCCTTTAAGGTTATAGAGATACTTTCATGTCAAAGTTATACCCCAAAGGTATTTTAGTAAGTTTCCCTAGAATCGAGTCGTAGGTAGTCATCAGGATGCTTCTATGCTAGTGGCATAAATTTAAGATAGGTTCACCATTATATGATTCTTTTTCATGTATTTTAAAGTTATCAAGATGCTTTCATGTTAAAGGTATACCATAAGGGCATTTTGATAATTTCTATAGAACCAAGTCTTAGGTAGTCATTGGGATGCTTCTATGCCAAAGGTATGCATTAGGATAGGTTCACTCTTCTATGATCCTTTTTTATGTCTTTTAGGGTTATGGGATACTTTCATATTAAAGGTATACCCTAGTGGTATTTTGATGATTTCTCTAGAACTAAGTCCTAGGTAGTCATTAGGATGCTTCTATTCCAAAGGTGGGCATTTAGGATAGGTTCATCCTTCTATGATTCTTTTTTATGTCCTTTAGGGCCATCAAGATACTTTTATATTGAAGGTATACCCCAGAGGTATTTTGGTAATTTCTCTAGAATCGAGTCCAATATGGTCACTAAGATGCTTTGATGCCAAAGGTGTGTATTTAGTATAGGTTCACCTTCTATGATCATTTTCAAGTCCTTCGAGTCCTTTAGGTTTACCAAGATACTTTTATGTCAAAAATGTACCTTAAGGGCATTTTAATAATTTTGCATTAGAACCAAGTCCTATATGATTACTGGAATACTTTTATGTTGAAGGTACGCATTAGGGATAAGTTCATCATTTTTTAAACTATTTTTTGGCCTTAGGATACTCTATTAGTATTTGTAATAATATCAAATTTTTTAAACAAAATTAAGGCAATGTCTCTAAGTGAGAATAATACATGGAATTTCTTCCAAAATATAAAAAAGGTTCTACAGATTATTTTAATAATGGCATTTCCTTTTCAATGTAAAATTGAGATTTTTCATAAATTTTGAAAAAATAAAACCTTTCGTATTCCTCCAGCTTCTAGCGGGGTGCAAAAGATATTTTAATATTGTAATACCTTTTAAGTTTGTTTGGTTTTCCGATGGGGTACAAAAGAGAATGATCAAAAACTTTCTTGTTCCACTAGTCTTCCAATGGGGTACTTAAGAGATTTTGATTTTCAAAAAATTTTAAAACCCAATTTTTCTGACATGAAATAATGGGTTGGTTTCATAAAATATTATTTTAGGAGTTACAATAAAATGCCATATGTTGAAATCAAATAAAAATTAAAATTCAAGTTAACATGCAATTAATAAGGTATCGATTTTCGAGCACCGTTAGAGGGTTGGTCCTTACTTATGATTGTAACCGGCTCCCAGAACCTTTTATATGATCTTTAGTATGATTGTGGACCTTGGAGTTAGTATTCTAAGGTTTTGTAACCTTCAGAATATGAACTCCGGTAGGTGACCAATCTCACCTACCCCAAACAGCTTGGTGGCAACTCCAAATAAATAATCATTTTTTAATGGCTATTTAAGGTTAAGTTGAGTGAGCAATTAATCACGATTACCCAATCCCTAGAAATAAGAAAATATTAATAATGATATGGCCCATAAAAATAAAAGAATATAAAATAGTATTATATCAATAATTATAAAAAAGGCTATTTAAGTTGAGCTTGACCAGGATTCATATCCGAGCCACGTTATGACACATAAGTTATCAAGAAATGGGTGGTTGTGCTTAGGGATGAGAAGTGATCAACTGAGAAAGGTATTAAACCTTTTGGGGCATCCAAAATAGAGGAGAAAGCTAGTTTTCAGTAGAGAAAAGCAAGAATAAAAGGAAAAAGAAAAGGAGAGAGTTTCTTCAAGTCTGATCTAAGGTCATTTCTTTGCTTGTTTTTTATTTTATTTTTGATCATTTTTCTCTTCATCTTATGTGAGCTTGAGGATCCTAAGCCATGCTTAGCTGATGGTTTAAGCCAAAGGTGTAAAACCAATGTTTATTGCCAAATCTTGAGCTATGATCTTCAAATGTTTTCTTTTGGTTTTCTTTGTTGTTTTTTGTTAGAAGTTTCTTTAAAATCAACTTTCCATCGTGAAAAACTTGTTTTCATAGATTTCAAAATAAGTTTGCATAATTTATGATTGTTTTCACCATGTGGTTTTCCTTATTCTTGCTTATGTTAGTTACCCATACCAAGAATTCTTCATTTTATGTATGATTCATGCATTTTAGGATATTTCATGCATTATGATCATGATTTACATGTCCATGCATTTTCGAAGAAATTATTGTGATTATGGCAACCTCATCATTCATGTTAGTGTACTTATACATGTTCATGTTAATAGGCCATTTTATGTTTAAAGTCATGCATGAAATACATTTTATGATATTTTCATGCATTATGATAATGATTCATATGTCCATGCATTCTCCATGTAAACATTGTGATTATGACCATGTCATCATGCATAATGATAAATCCATTTAAGTTCATGTCATATTTGTATGTTTGTTAAGAAAAATGTTTATGGGTGCATTTAAGGGTGGTAAAAGCTTAAAAGGACCATTTATGCATTCTTATATATTTTAGGTTCATTCCTTTAATTTCCTCATGTTTTAGGACTATTTATGCAATCTTATGCATTTTAAGGCTATTTTAATAATTTTACATTATTTAGGGGTTATTTTCTAATTTCATGCATTCTAGGGTCGTTCTAGTAATTTGCCATGATTTGAAATCATTTATGCAATTTCATGCATCTTACAGTCATCTTAATAATTCGCCATGTTTTAGGACCATTTATGCAATTTTATGCATCTTAGGGTCATTCTAGTAATTTTTCATGCACTTTAAGATCATTTAGGATAGTTTACATAATCTAGGGTCATTTGAGAGATTATCATTACTTTACAATGATGTGAGAACTTTCATGTTGAAACATGTCCATTAGGGGCATTTACGTAATAATCCCCTAAAACCGAGTCTTTAAGGTCATGTGAGAACCTTCTTGTCTATACATGTCCGTTAAGGTCATATGGGGATTTTCGTTTCAATTCAATGCATGTCCTTTAGAATCTTTTAGGTACTATTATGCTAAAAATCTACTATGATATTATCAATTATAATTCGAGTTTTAAATAAAATTAGAGGCAATATCCCTGAGTTAAACTAATTCATCGATGTATTCCCAGTATATAGAAGTAACCTCATCAATTATTTTAAACACAGGAATATTCTCTTTAAACAAGTAAATCAGAATTTTCAATTTCGCAAAAAATAAAACTTTTGTATTCTTCTAGGCTCTCCAGAGGGGTGCAAAAAATATTTTGATTTTCAAAATTGATTAGAACCCGATGTATCATCAACGGCAAAAATAATATTAACTTTAAATATTGCAAAATATAGGAATTATAATTAAATATAAAAAAATTTAAATATATTTCAATCGAAATTTAGGATAACATGTGATTAATAGTTACCGTTTATGGATGTTGCAGAGAGGATATGTCTCACTCAACATGTAATCAACTCTCGAACCCTTTTTATATGAATCTCTAGTTTGTACGCATACTTCAGAGTTTGTTTATGAGGGTTTCGTAACCCGTAGAGGATGAATTTCGATAGGTGACTAATCTTATTTAACCTAAACAGCTTGATGTGACTTCAAGTCTTTCGATCATTTCACAATGACCATTTAGAGTTAAGCCGGACAAGCAATTCGATCCGATAATTAAATCTCATTCTAATATGAAAAAAATAATAATTAACCCATCTCAAATTTAACAGGTCGAATCGCGTTTTACACGTTACAGCACCATAAACTTTAAGAGCTTCAACTAAATAGCAAGCTCGAACACAATAAGAAGATCAAAACTCCAGACTCCAACTAATACTGCTAGAATTACACTATTTTACTATATGCATTTTTGTATGTCTTAACACTGATATAGTACTTTTGTCTGTATGAAATGAAATATAATACATAAAGCTGTCTTCTAATTTCACAGCTTATTAATTATATAAATCACAGGGACCGGACGCCTAGTGCGGGCTAAATTCTAGTATATATAAAAAATCTCCTAAGGTGTTCTTTTATTTTCGGCTCATTGTGCTTTTGTGACACCTATTTTTGATAAAAGGTTGATATCAGCTGAAGGTGAAATGGGTTTGATTTTGGATTTATTAATGAGTTGGTTTTGATGGCTGTTATGTTCGTGGCTTTTGTGTTGTTTTGGGCTCTCTCTTGATGGACATCTATTCAAACGGCTGTCAAATGAATGAAGGAAGAAAGGGAAGAGGAAGCGAGAAGTCAGGAAAAGAAAAAAGATGAAGAGAGAGAGGAAGAGAGAAATTGAAAGTGGAAGGAAAAAGTGAATAGACAGATGAAAAAAATATATATACAGCAAAAACTTCCTAGGAAGAAAAAATGAGAAGAGAGAAAAAGAGAGATGAGAAAGAAAAGGGAGAAAGAAAACCCATAACAAATTATTTAACCCTCTTGCATTCTTACTATTGATTGCGAGTATGTCCTAGTACTCACGCCTTCATCGTCCATCACGGGTATTTCCCACTTGTCACCTTCATCGTCCCGCCTCCTATTTTGTTTTACCTTAATTGCTTTAGCCATGTGCTATTCTTTTCTGTTTAATATGTTATGTACATGAGATCAACTCTTTTTTTCCCTCCAAGTAACTCAATCTTATCGATGAATACTTTTTTGTTTATTTAGAATTTTATTGCTTAGTTTGAGTTTTTGCAACAGAAATATAAGATGAGAGTATCAGCTAATGGGATGGTGAATACTGATGATGTTCTGCTGGAGGATAACTACACTTTGGAGAGAACATGGTCATGAACAAATTCGGGGTTTAAGGTACCCTTGGTAATGCTAATTAATTACTAAATATTTGTTTATTAGATGATTCCCAAGTAATTAGCTCTTAATTAATTTCACAATCCAACATATATATATATATATATAGATACGTTTCAATTAATTATATATTTGACATAGTAAAACATTAATAAAGAATTCCCATGTATTATGTATAGTTATTAATTAATATTAATAAAATATATATCATACATATAATAATATTATTAATATTAATACATTATTGTTAACATAAATAACTATTATAATATAGTATTATAAAAAAATTCATATTATAATAATAACAATAATAGCTATATCATTTTATAGGCTTTTTTATGTAAATAATCTAAATTTTTTTTATTTACGAAAATAAGCTATTTTCAAATTATTTACCGAAATAGGTCAATTTTTTAAATTAATTGAGAAATCGCCATTTTAGATGGCGATTTCTCAACTTGTCATAAGAAATCGTCAAATGAGATGGCGATTTCTCAACAATTACAAAATCTGATGACCGGAATCTGAAAAATTGGAAAAAATAATTGAGAAATCGCCATATCACATGGCGATTTCCTAGCATGGGATTTTTTTTTGGTTTTTTTTTTTTTGTCTTTTTGTTAAATTATAAGGGTCACTTACCCATGACCCTAAAATTATTAGGCTATAGCAGCCTTTACAGAGGTGTCATATCCCTCTAAAGTCATGGGTATTTTACCCGTGATCTTTGTTTGATGGAGGGACTGAGAGAGCCCTCTATAAAAGGAGCTCTCTCCCTCCTCTTATCGATGTAACGAAAACGAAAAAAAAATTTCTATGAGAAGAATATAATCAATATAAGGTGTTATTGAAAGTTGAGTAATCGAGCTAAAGTTTTTTACAAGTATGGTTGACTTTTATTCGTAAAAGTAATTTTTGATATGATTATATAATCTTTTTTGTAATTATGTTTTATTTTCATTTGTAAAAGTTTATTAATATTGACTATAATTAATTATACTTAATATTTATTTTAATTTTTATGTATGATTTTTTTAGATAATTCATCTTAAAATCATACAATTTAGTTTGATTGTATTAGTATTTTTGGTTGAAATATTTGGGTGTTGCCAATTTTTATTATTAAATATAAATTATTTAATAATAGTTAAACTGATTTTTGTCGTAATTAAGTTAATTTTGTTCACTTGAAGATTGCAAGGAAGAAGTTGAATTTAACTTAGAAGCATTCAAAATTTCAAACTTATGCGATTTTTTTTTTGTAGAAATTTAGTTTAATTTTTTGTTTTAAGACTAGGTAATGATGAATTTAAATGAAATTTTTTATTGTAGGAAAAATTTTGATCAATTCAATGGTGTCATCATCATCATCATTATCGTCGTTATTGAGATTACAAGAGTATCATATATCATCAAGGGTATTATCTCAGGTACTAAATTATAAATTTTGTTAGTGATATATTTAAAACTAATCTTTTCTCGATGCCATTATTTTATATGATAAACATACATCATTAGAGTATATGATTACGTACACATAATATTTATTTCCATCATATTAAAAAAACAAGGAGAGATCATTAATTCTTAATTAACTAATCTTTATAATCAATTGAAAATTTGATTAAGTGGTAAAAATTTATTCTCACCTGCAGGGTTTTAGTCTTGTTAGGTAATCTAGATCTCAAAATTTTTAATAAAATTTAAAAACTCCTTCATTTTTCAATTGTTTGATTAGTCCAGGATTATTAAATATACTCTTCTTAATAACTATATCTTAAAGATATTATATAATAGTAATTATATTATTTTCTATAATATGTGTTTCTATTATTTATGTTGTAAGATAAATAAAAATAACTTTAACTGCATTTCATTAAAAAAAAATAACATTTGCATCATGATAAGGGCAATTTTTTCCCTCGATGTGCCGACTTGATAAAGGCAATTTTTTCGGTTATGGCCTACGTTCCTACATAGTCCACAACGCTTTGGTTGGCCCCTCTCCTTAAGATCCATTTCATTACGAATTCGACTTGATTTTGGTCGACCTTTGGGATCTCTTTGTATTTCTGGATTGGGGCACAATTATGGACCATTATATTCCAGCCAATAAGCTTCATTCATGTTAATAAACATTGTTTATAGTCTCTAGTCTATAAACATTGTCCACATATAGCATGCAATCAATATGGATATGAGCACAAGCAGCAACAACAGTTGAACATGGGAATCTGTGCGCTTGAAACTTCCTACAGTGACACCACCTCTTATTAAGGTTTACTTTGTATGTCAAAGCCACAACTCCTTCTTGAAAGTTTTCTAACTCCTCAACTAAGAAGATTGATTTGTTCGTGTAAACCCTAAAACAAGGTGTGAGTTAGTTTTTTTTTCGATTTTCTTGCATGGCATTTGTGACTGTTTCATAATAATTGTGCCCGGCTGCCATCATTGCAATCTGCTTGTTCCCTGTGACCACAAATAATTCTGCTAATCTAAAATATGTAGCTTTCACCAAAGCGGTTATAGGAAGATGATGAGTCCCCTTCGGCCAAGTTTGTCATCATATGTCCATATCATCTTTCTTCATTATATGATTGTGCCCACTTCTCCCATGGGATCCTATTGATCCAATCGACCACTTCTGCATTCTCCGCAGGAAGGTTTTCATACAACCACTGAAAATAGGGTCGTCGCAACTCGTACGCTGAATAAATAATATGATAATTTTTGGAATTATTAACAACTGATAGATAAATATTAAAATTGATAAGATTGTAAGAGAGTAAATAACCTTGAATGTGATTACATACCCATATTAACAACTTGTCGACTCAACTCCTTATTGTTAAACCTCCTCATGAAGTTGGTTGCACTATGTTGAATGCAGTACACAGAATATGCACGTGGAGGTTTTCATGCACTACCTGATTCTCTGATCACAGATTTTATGGGATTCGTGTCAATCAGATATTAATCATATCCCAGTTTGTCTAACAATATATCTACGTAAGTTATTGAGAAAAAATGACCATGCCTCATTTGTCTCACCCTCTACAATGGCAAAGGCAATT